>CM033644.1:203648575-203932773 GCA_019512145.1 Engystomops pustulosus
TGCAGTGCCCCATAGATGCAGACAAGTAATAAGTAAGACTAGTGCAGTGCCATATAGCCGAATACACAGTACTAGTACTGTGCATGCCTCATATAATGCAGGATACAAATAATATATTACTGTGCAGTGCCATATATGCTAGGATACAAGTAATAGTACTGTGCAGTGCCACTATATGCAGATACAGTAATAGTACTGCATGCCATCAGGATACGAGTATAGTATCTGTGCATTGCAATTACCGATACTAATAGTGCAGGATATCATCAGTAAGTATTACTGTGCAGTGGCCTATATATGAGTACAGGATAATGTCTTCAATCCAAATGCGCACAGATAGCTATGACCGGATACGATAGTTATTCATTGCCTTATCACGCGAGTATGTGCATGCCTAATATATACAGGATAGCAGCCAAAGCAGTAGTAGTCATTGTGGCAGCCTATATGTACAGATACAGGGCATGACGTATTGGTGGGCAGTGCCTATAAGGTATACAGGCGATAGTCAGCAGTGAGTATTGTGCAGTGCACTCTATACATATACATATACAAAACAGGAAGAGCAAGACAGATTTCAATTAGAATGCAGTGCCTATATATAAAAACAGACGAGTAAGACCATCATAGCTTATTGTGCAAGTGCCTATACTACACTACACACCAGGATCAGCAAATACAGTAAGTATTGGAGATAGATGCAGCAGTAGCCATATATATCACAAAAACGTATATAATAATATAACATATACAAACAGTATAAAAAAAACCAGGTACAAGGGAAAGTAGGATGTGTTGCCGTGCCTATATATACAGAGATAGAAGAAACCTCAGGTATATTGGTGCAAAAGAGAGTTGTCCTATAAATATACAAGGATCTCAGTCAGGGCAGTAATTAGAAATGCAAGGCAGAGAAAATGCCTATGAATAATACAATAAGGAAACTAGCAGCTAGCAACGGGGCATAGTATTAGTAGCAGGGTGCCTATATATACAATAGGGGCAAAAAAGCAGAATAACTAGCAGTAGTAAAAGTTGTATAGCGCAGTAGCCTTATATACACAGCAAAAATAGTCATGGCCATAGTATTGTGCAGTGGCCTATATATTACAAATGCAGTGCCCATATAATGCAGGATACAAGAGTAATAGTACTTACTGTGCGTGCCATATATGCAGGATACAAGTAATATTACGTGCAGTGCCACTATATGCGGATACAAGTAATAGTATGGCATTGCCCATATTGCAGGATACAAGTATAGTAACTGTGCAGTTGCAATTAATGCCGAATACAAGTAACGTACGTGCAGTGCCCATATATGCAGATACAAGTATAATACTGTGGCAGTGCCATATATGGCAGGATACAGTAATGTCTGTGCAAGTGCCACTATATGCAGCCTACAAAGTAATAGTACTATGGCATCCGGATACGAGTAGTGTATTGTGCATTGCCTATATCTACCGGATTCGCAGTATATTGTGCAGTGCCTTATATATACAGGATAGCATCCAGGATAGCAGTAGTCAAGTATTGTGGCAGTGCCTATATTACAGATAGCACAGACAGATATTGTGCGTGCCTATAATATACAGGATATCAGCAGTAGTATTGTGCAGTGCCTCATTATACAGGATATCAGGCAAGTAGTATTGTGCATGCCTATATACACAGGATAGCGGCATTATTATTGGTGCAGTGCTTATATAACAGGATAGCATCAGTCGTAATTGTGCCAGGGGTTGGATCGGAATGGTAGTGGGGAGGGAGTATACGAAAAGATAAAGGGAGGGGGGTGAAGGAAGGGGGGGGTGGTGTATGTGATAGGAGGAGGAGGATGGAGCACTGATAAGGGGGGGCTAAATGAGAAGGTAGTAAGGAGTTGTAAGGAGTATGGGGAGGATTTAGAGAGAAGGGAGGACGGGGTGGTGGTGGGTTCGGCTCAGGAAGTAGGATGGTAGGGAGGGGTGGTGTGTGGGTGGGGGAAAATTGGGTGGTAGAGGGGGGAGAAGGAGTAAGGATTGGAAGGGAGATGAAAAGGGGAGAAAGTTTAGCAATAGGGAGGGGTGCCTATATACACATGATAGCAGTCATAGTATGTGCAGTGCCTATATATACAGGATAGCAGCAGGTATTGTGTCATGCCTATATATACAGGATAGCAGCAGTACGTATTGTGCATGCCTATATATACAGAGAGCAGCATTAGTATTGTGCAGTGCCTATATATACAGGTAGCACAGTGTATTGTGCCGTGCCTATATCTACAGGATAGCACAGAGTATTGTGGCATGCCTATATACACAAGATAGCAGTCAGTAGTATTGTGCGTGCCTATATATACAGGATAAGCAGCATTAGTATTGTGAAGTGCTATATATACATATGCAGCAGTAGTATTGTGCAGTGCCTATATATACAGGATATCACATAGTATTGTGGCATGCCTATATATACAGGATAGCAGCTTATATGTGCGTGCCTATTATACAAATATCAGCAGTAAGTATTGTGCAGTGGCCTATATATACAATACAGGATAGCCACCGTAGTATGTGCAGTGCCTATATAACATGAATATTAACGCAGTAGTAGTGTGCAGTGGCCTATATATACGGAATCAAAAAAGCATTAGTATTGTGCAGTGCCTATATTACAGGATATCCGCAGTAGTTTGGGTCAGTGCCTATATATACAGGATATCAGCATAGTATTGTGCAGTGCCCTATATACACAGGATAGCAGAGCAGTAGTAGTGTGGCAGTGCCTATATTATACATGATGCAAGCGGTAGTATTGTGCAGATGCCTATATATAGGATAGATCAGTAGTATTGTGCAGTGCTATTATACAGGATAGCAGCAGAGTATTGTGCAGTGCCTATATGCAAACGGCTAGGCAGTAGTATTGTGCAGTGCCTATATACACAGGATATCAGGCAGTGTATTGTGCATGCCTATAATATACAGGATAGCAGCGGTAGTATTGTGCAGTGCCTTATAGATACAAGATAGCAGCAGTAGTTTTGCAGTGCCTATATATACAGATTCAGCCGTAGTATTGTGCAGTGCTATCATATACGAATATCCGCAATTAGTATTGTGCAGTGCCTATATATACAGGATATCAGCAGTAGTATTGTGCAGTGCCTATATATACAGGATATCAGCATAGTATTGTGCGTGCCTATATATACAGGATATCAAGCAGTATTATTGTGCATGCCTATATATACAGATATCAGCAGTAGTATTTTGTTGCATGCCTATATATACAGAATATCATCAGTAGTATTGTGTCAGTGCTATATATACAGGATATCACAGTATATTGTGCATTGCCTATATTAGCAGTATATCAGCAGTAGTATTTTGGCAGTGCATATATACAGAATAGAGCAGTAGATTGTGCAGTGCCTATATATACAAGGATATCCTCAGTAGTATTGTGCATGCCTATATACAAGATAGCAGCAGTATAATTGGGGGTGCAGTGCCTATAATTAAACAGGATAGCAGCATTAGTATTGTGGCAGTGCCTCTTATTACAGGAATAGCAGCAGTAGTATTGTGCATGCCTATATACACAGGATAGCAGCAGTAGTCATTGTGCAGTGCCTATATATATCAGGATGCAGGCAGTATATTGTGCAGTGCCTATATACAACAGGATAGCAGCAGTTTTGTTTCGTGCCTATATATACAGGATACAGGCAGTAGTATTTGCAGTGGCCTATATACACAGATAGCAGCATTAGTAATTGTGCAGTGCCTAATATATACAGGATAGCGGCAGTAGTATTGGTGCAGTGCCCTATATGCACAGGATAGCGCAGCAGTAGTTTGTGCAGTGCCCTATATACACAGGATAGCAGCGTAGTATTGTGCGTGCCTATATATCAGGATAGCATCGTAGTAGTGTGCAGTGCCTAGATATAGGATAGCATCAGTAGTATTGGCAGTGCCTATAATAATACAGGATATCAGCAGTAGTATTGTGGGCAGTGCCTATATATACAGAATATCAAGCATTCGTATTTTTTTTTTGTGCCAGTGGCCTTATACACAGGATAGCAGCATTAGTATTGGCAGTGCCTTAATACAGGATATAAGCATAGTATTGTGCAGTGCCTATATATACAGGAATAGCAGCATAAGTAGTGTGCAGTGCCTATTATAAGGATAAGCTAGTATGTGCAGTGCCTAGATATACAGGACTATCAGCAGTATATTGTGCTGCTATCTATACAAATCTCAGCAGTAGTAATTGTGCAGTGCCTATTATACAGGATATCAGCAGTAGTATTTGTGGCAGTGCCTATATACACAGGATATCGCAGTGAGTATTGTGCAGTGCCTGTATTACACAGGATACAGCATATATTGTGCAGTTCCTGTTAAATCACGGATAGCAGCAGTATATGTGCATGCTGTGTCCTATATATACAGGATAGCAGCATTAGTATTGTGCGTGCCTATATACACCGGATTCAAGAGCAGTAAGTATTGGCAGTTCCTATATATACAGGTAGCAGCATTAGTATTGTGCATGCCTATATACACAGGATTCAGCAGTAGATTGTGCATTGCCCTATAATTCAGGAAATATCAGCAGTAGTTATTGTGGCAGTGCCTATATACACATGATAGCTTGGCAGTGTAATTGGCCAGTGCTGTGGCCTCTATTACAGGAAGCAGCAGTGTATTGTGCATGCCTATATAACAAGATAGCCAGTAGTATTGGGCATTGCCTATTATAACAAGGATATATCAGCAGTAGTATTGTGCAGGGCCTATATATACAGTATACAGCATTAGTATGTGGCAGTGCCTATATACACAGGATAGCATCAGTAGTATTTGTGCAGTTCTGTTCCTATATATACGGATAGAGCAGTAGTATTTGGTGCTGCCTATATATACAGGATTCAGCAGTGTATTGTGCAGTGCCTATATATACCGATAGCCTCATTAGTATTGTGCAGTGCCATATATACAGATAGCAGCAGTAGTATTGTGCAGTGCCTATATACACAGGATAGCAGCAGTAGTATTGTGCAGTGCTGTGCCTATATATACAGGATATCAGCAGTAGTATTGTGCAGTGCCTATATACACAGGATAGCAGCAGTAGTATTGTGCAGTGCTGTGCCTATATATACAGGATATCAGCAGTAGTATTGTGCAGGGCCTATATATACAGGATATCAGCAGTAGTTAATTGTTGCAGTGCCTAATATATATCAGGATAGCAGCAGTAGTATTGTGCAGTGCCATAATACAGGATAGCACAGTAGTATTGTGCAGTGCCTATATAAACACAGGATATCAGCAGTAGTAATTGTGCGGTGCCATATCTAATACAGACATATCAGCATGTATTGTGCAGTGCCTATATATACATGAATATCAGCAGTAGTATTGTGCAGTCCTATATAATACAAGGATCATCAGCAGTAGTATTGTGTGCAGTGCCTTATATACAGAATTCAGCATAGTTATTGTGCAGTGCCTATATATACAGGATATCACAAGTATTGTGCAGGGCCTATATATACAGGATATCAGAGTAGTAGGGTGAGTGCCTATATACACAGGATAGCAGTCGTAAGTATTGTGCGTGCTGTGCCTATATATACAGGAAGCACAGTAGTAATTTGTGCAGTGCCCTATATATACCGGATAGCAGCAGTAGTAGTGTCCGTGCCTATAAACACCGATAGCCGCATCTGTATTGTGGCAGTGCCTATATTACAGGATATCAGCAGTAAGTAGTGTGGCAGGGGCCTATATATACAGGATATCCATAGTAGTATATTGTGGGCAGGGCTATTATACAGAGATATCAGCATAAAGTAATTTTGCAGTGCCTATATACACAGGATAAGCAGCAGTAGTATTGTGCCTGCCTAATATTACAGGATATTCACAGTAGTATTTGCAGGGCCTATATAATACAGGATATCAGCAGTAGTAGTGTGGCAGTGCCTATAGACACAGGAATACATCAGTAGTATTGTGGCATTGCTTGTGCCTATATATACAGGATAAGCAGCATAGTAATTGTACACTGCCCTTACATGCAGTATAAGAAAGTAAGTATACAGTACTGTGATATGTAAAACTGTATAACATACCTCCCAACTTTTGGAGAAGAGAACGAGGGACCAACAAAGCCCCTCCCCTTTTCTAAGCCACGCCCATTGTCCACCCTCAAGCATAGTATAATATCGGACTTGATGGTCCCCAAATGCTACAACGCCCCTTATTTGGGGGCCCCCCTTCCCGTGGACCATAGAAATCCCCTAATGCACTCTGTAACATTAAAACCTATACTGTCCTCCAGTCTCTCTGTACCTCCGCCCCCTGTCCTCCTCTGTAGCCTCCCTGTCCTCCCGCCCTCCTCCTGTATCCCCCTGTCCTCCAGCCTCCTCCTGTATCCCCCTGTCCTCCACCTCCTCCTTATCCCCTTGTCCTTCCAGCCTTCTCCTGTATCCCCTTGTCCTCCACCTTCCTCCTGTCCTCCAGGCCTCCTCCTGTCCTCCAGCCTCCTCCTTGTACCTCCTCCTGTCCTCCAGCCTCCTCCTTAGCCTCCTCCTGTCCTCTCATCCTCCTCCTGTCCTCCAGCCTCCCCTGTCCTCTAGCCTCCTCCTGTCCCTCCTCCTGTCCTCTAGCCTGCCCTCCTGTCGGCCTCCTCCTGTCCTCTAGCCTCCTCCTGTCGCTCCTCCTGTCCTCCAGCCTCCTCCTGTCCTCCAGCCTCCTCTTGTACCTCCTCCTGTCCTCCGCCTCCTCCTGTAGCCTCCTCCTGTCCCCTAGCCTCCTCCTTAGCCTCCTCCGTCCTCTAGCCCTCCTCCTGTCCAAAAAAAAAGCCTCCCCCCTCCTGTCCTCCAGCCTCCTCTGTCCTCCAGCCTCCCCCTTCGCCTCCTCCTTAGCCCCCCTGCCTCCTCCTGTAGCCCCTGCCTCCTCCTGTAGCCCCCCTGTCCTCCATCCTCCTCCTGTCCCCCCTCCTCCGGTCCTCCAGCCTCCTCCTGTCGCCTCATCCTGTAGCCCTCCTGCCTCCTCCTGTAGCCCCCGCCCTCCAGCCTCCTCCTGTCGCCCCCCCCTGCCCGCCAGCCCCTCCCTGTAGCCAGCCCCCCTGCCCTCCAGCCTCCTCCTTTACCCCCCAGGGTGGTGTCCTCCAGCCTCCTCCTGTAGCCCCCCGGTCCCTCCAGCCTCCTCCACGTGTCCCCAGTCTCCTTCTGTTCCCCAGCCTGCTCCAGCATCCTCTCCGTCCCCCAGCCCCTCCATCCTCTATCTTCCTGCTGTCCTCCACCTCCTCCTTCTGCTTCAGCCTGCTCCTGATTTCCCAGCCTCCTCCTCCTGTCCCCCCGGCCTCCCCTCCCCCCCCTCCTAGTCCCCCAGCCCTCCTCCTGCCAGCATACTCCTCCTTCCCCAGCCCTCCTCCTCCAGCAACTCCTCCTGTCCCCCAGCCTCCTCCTCCAGCATACTCCTCCTGTCCCCCAGCCCATCCTCCTCCGCATACTCCTCCTGTCCCTCCAAGCCTCCTCCATCCAGCATACTCCTCCTGTCACCCAAGCCTCCTCCTCCAGCAATACTCCTCCCTGTCTCCAGCCATCCTCCCCTCCAGATACTCTCCTGTCCTCTCCAGCCTCCCTCCTCCAGCATACCCTCCTGTCCTTCCAGCCTCCTCCTGCCCCCCAGCCCGCCTGAGCCTCCTCCTGTCCTCCCACCAAGCCGCCTCGAGCAGCTCCTGTCCCCCAGCCCCTCCATTCCTCTATCTTCCTGCTGTCCTCCAGCCTCCTCCTGCTGCTCCCCAGCCTGCTCCAGCCCTCCTCCTGTCCTCGCACCTCAACTCCTGTCCGCCAGCCTCCTCCTGTCCTCACAGCCTCTCCTGTCCTCCAGCCTCCTCCTGTCCCCCTCCAGCCTCCTCCGTACCCCCCTGCCCTGCCTCCTCCTGTAGCCCCCCTGCCTCCTCCTGTAGCCCCCCTGCCTCCTCCTGTAAAAAAGCCCCGCCCCTGGTCCCCCCTGCCTCCTCTGTATCCCCCCTGCTCCTCCTGTATCCCCCCGGCCCTCCAGCCTAATCCTCCTGTACCCCCCTGCCCTCCAGCCTCCTCCTGTAGCCCCCCTGTCCTTCCAGCCAGACCCTCCCGTGTCCCCCAGTCTCCTCCTGTTACCCCAGCCCCCTGCTCCAGCATCCTCCTCCGTCCCCCAGCCCCTCCATCCTCTATCTTCCTGCTGCCTCCAGCCCTCCTCCTTTCTGCTCCAGCCTCCTCCTTCTGCTCCAGCCTCCTCCTTCTGCGCCAGCCTCCTCCTGATTTCCACCTCCTCCTCCTGTCCCCTCAGCCTCCTCCTCCGTCCCCCAGCTCCTCCTCCTGTCCCCCTCCTCCTCCTCCACATACTTACTCCTCCTGTCCCCCACCTCCTCCTCCAGCATACTCCCCTGGTCCCCGCAGCCTCCTCCTCCATCATACTCCCCCTGTCTCCTCCATCCTCCTCCTGCCCCCCAGCCGCAGCCGCCTCGAGCATCCTCCATCTTCCCTGCTGTCCTCCTCGCCTCCTTCCTTCTGCTCCCCATCCTGCTCCAGCCTCCTCCTGTCCCCCAGCCTCCTCCTCCTGTCCCCAGCCTCCTCCTCCAGCAGCCTCCTGATTTCCCACTCCTCCTCTTGGTGATCGCTGTCATGGTAGCCTAAAGTCCCATTGAGACTAGTATGCCCTGCCATGTGTAATTATCTCTAATAGCAGTGAGAGGCTATTAGAGATCAGCAGTAATATTGCTATACACTAGTATTCCATATATTATATTACTAGTCTAAATATGGTACATTTTTTTAAAAAATTGAAAAAAAAGAAAATTTTAAAAATTTTTTAAAGCAAACCCCCCTTTCACTGATCACAATATACACATTATATACTGTCAACTGCCCCCCCACATTTATATACCTGTCCCACTGCCCCCCACCATTATATACCTGTCACACACACTTGGCCCCCCCACAGATATACCTGTCACACTGCCCCCCACACATTATATACCTGTCACACTGGCCCCCACACATATATACCTGCACACTGCCCAACCCACACATAATATACCCTGTCCACAACAACAGTACACGGCCCCCCCACACATTATATACCTGTCACACACCTGGTCCCCCCACACTTATATAACCTGTCACAAGCACTGCCCCCCCACACTTATATACCTGTCCACACTGCCCCCCCCCACATTATATACCTGTCCACACTGCCCCCCCACACCTTATATACCTGTCACACTGCCCCCCCCCACATTATATACCTGTCCCACTGCCCCCCCCACACATTATATACCTGTCACACTGCCCCCCACACATTATAATACCTGTCCACTGCCCCCCACACATTATATACTGTCACACTGCCCCCCCCATTATCTAACCTGTCACACTGCCCCCCCCCCCCACATTTATATACCTGTCACACTGCCCCCCCCACACATTATATACCTGTCACACTGCCCCCCACACATTATAACCTTGCACAAACTGGCCCCCCCACCCATTGATATAACCGTCACAGGCTGCCCCCCCACACATTATTACCTGTCACACTGGCCCCCCCCACCATGTATACCTGTCACCTGCCCCCCCACACTTATATACTTCACACACCTGCCCCCCCCCACACATTATATACCTGTCACACTGTGCCCCCCCACACATTATATACCTGTCACCCTGCCCCCCACACCCATTATATACCTGTCACACTGCCCCCCCACACACATTATATACCTGCACCTTCCCACCCACACACATTATTACCTGTCACACACTGCCCCCCCACACCATTATATCTACCTGTCACAGCTGCCCTGCCCCCCACAAATTATATACCGTCACATACGGCCCCCCCCCACACATATAGATGTCTCACCTCCGTGCACTGCTTCTGTATAACTTCTCATACATACCTCGGCATGCATGCAGCAACCGTCTACCGGGGTCTTCATAGCTCTCCCACATAGGCGTCACATGGTCATGACCCTCATCGAAGTCCTGACCCCATTCACTGTGCTGTGATGATCCCCAGAGGTAGTGTTTGGCAGCATCAGGTTGCCCTGCCCACCCGAACCCCCCCGCCCCCTCGCGGGTTTACCGGGTTACTCCTCAGCCATGCAAGTTCGACCCTGGTCCCGGGACCAGGAACGGGACTCAGTCTCCTGGCCCGTGACAATGCGGGGAAATAGCGGACTCCCTTATCCTTCCCCTCCCGGTGGCGGCTGGACTGGGGTTAAAAAGCGTGACGTCCCCCGCCAAAAGGCGGATCGGTTTGGAGGTATGGTATAAACAGACTAGAGTAGACAGACACTCACTCCCTCATACATTTTTCACAGTAAGCACATCTTAAAAGACAAACTAGACATATAAATTACCCATCTCACAAATGTGCTCTCTGACTCAAGGACCTTTTGAGGAGTTTGCGGCTCTCCTGTAAACACGTGTGTTGTGCGTCTGGAATATGTATATAAGGCGTATACAACCATCCCCATTGTAACTCATCAGACTGAAAAATCAGGATGGGCCCTGACAACCCTTTATGCTCTTCTACAGAAATCATCTATCATCAGCTCCTCTCATCGCTAATTTTGTGCATTGGCAATAGGAAAAACATGAAGCATAAACTTGACCCCTGCTTTGGATAGCAAAGCAATTCCCCGCATCTTCCTATCATGTGGTGTTCTCTAACGCTGATTGGTGGAGGCCAGATATTAGCAGTAATGCGTATTCCCTTCTCTGGTCTCTTTTTATCCTGTTTTAGATAAGACAAATGACTATGTGGGCCTGGAAACTGGAAGAATATTGTCTCCTTTTCCTCTTCTTGAAATTCCAAAATTAAGTATAAAACATATATTATTATCAAAGAGAAGTCCACTAGCAATATCGTTGTGTGATTAACAGAGCTTATTTTTAGAAAAAAATTTCCATTATAACTGACAGCTACTTTTTTTTTTTATGTTAACTGCTTCCTAGTGGGGGGAGTTTAAAAATTCTTTAGCGAACAGACAATAACATGGGTAATAATTCCATGTTTCTTCGCCAAAATATAAGGATCTTATATTTAATCTCTTGCTCTCTGCTCTGAGAATGGTTTAGGGCTTATTCTCAGGGGGTGTCACATGGTTTATCCATGACTAACAATCCACATTAATTCAATATTTCATATCATCTAATTCTAAAGTCTAAATCCACATGAATCAATTCTCGTGACTACTCCTTTAGAATCATTGGCCCCAACTCAACTCTCCTGTCTGGTAATGCACTATGGTTGTGATATTGCATCTGTCAGCTCCCTCTCCCCACCGCTCCCGTCCTCCTCCATTCTGCGACAGAAACAGGCCGTGGAGGCACATTTCAACATCAAGATCTACAGAACCTTGGCACCTAGAAACCTGTTTCTTATGCAATAATTCCTTAATTATTGCATAAGGATTAGGGGATTACACTCCCATTACTTCTTCTCACACCAATGACACCAGAACCGAACAAACTCAGCTCCAAGTCTTTTTTTTCAAAATCATTTTTTTTCAGAAATCCACATGAAAATAAGAATAACTTTTATAATTTCAGACACACTACCACCACCTTCAATGCAACTTGTGCAAGCAAACAGCAATAAATGCAGAAAATGGCATGAAAATTTTAAAATTTCATCTAAAATATTTACATTACAGATACTTATATAAGAAAATAACGTTCCTAAAACAACAAGATGTGAGGAGATCACACGTAACCCCCAGGTGAGATTCCCCAAAATATGCCTCAAGGGAACGTTACATCCACAGGGGGCGGCCCAACATTTTTGGCAGAAATTGCAGTGAGCTTTCAGACAGATCTATCATTGAATGCTCCCTTACACAATTGGTAAAATCCAATAATAACTATATATCCATAACCCCTCTATGAGATAATAAAAGTCACTTATAGATGTGCGCCATGTATTAACCGTGCATAACATAAACCCTCCGCACTTTCATAAGAATGAGAACGTCTAACATGGTTAAGTATGGGGATGGTGTTAAAATAAAAACTTTATATTACCAGACATGTGTGTGGTTTTGGTATTACTTATAACTATATGAACATGTTCGGGGTCACACTGTTTAAGATTTAGACCAAAATTTTTGCAAAAAAACCATCACAAAATTTAAAGGCCATCAGAGAGAAAGTGGTTGTTTCTTAGATTGTTCTGGAAAGGAGAGGGTTAAAACATGAATATTAGTTGATTTGTTATCCCTATCAAATTTAGTAACATATAGGGGGGTCATTTAACTAAGGGCCCATTCGCGTTCTCCGACATGTTACCCAATTTTTTCCGTTTTGCGCCGATTATTCCCTGTATTGCCGGGCCCCTGGATTTTTTTGGCGCAACGTGATCGGATTGTGTCGCAACGCACCGGCCATGCACGCGACTTAAATCAGGGAGACATGGCCGTACGAAACCCGACAAATTCGGAAAAAACCCCGCATTTAAAAAAAAAATTAAGTGCCGATCTAACGCCCTTACCATCGACAGTATGGTCGGTGTACAACATTCCAGCGGCTTCAGGAGTTCAGCGCCGCATGCGACAGTCCGGAGGAATGGAGGAACTGCTCTATGAATCGGCCGGAATACCGAATCCAGCCGAGAGAACGCCCCTGGATGCGAATGGACGGGTAAGTAAAATCTGCCCCATAAAGTCATAATTACCAATACTGAGGAGGTGCAGAAGCCCCTGTGTGCAGTAAAATGTAGTCCTGCCGGCTAAGAATCTGCAGGGGGGTACACTTCCGAGGGCTATATTTTGGCTCTGTGGCACCTGACTATCACTTCTTTTTCCTACAGAAGAGGAGAATTTCCCTACTTTTTTTATCTAATCTAATTTGGTTTCTAAGTTTAGGAACACGGAGATAGTATCTGTTAAGTGCCGCGAATTGCACACAAAATTCTCACTTAAACGTAATTCTCGGATCCATGGCCACCTGAACAACAAATTTCAGATAAATCATTTGAAAGAAGAGTTCTGCTTTAAATGCCCACTTTGCTGCCCATAACGCGGCCCGGCTGCACCCACGTGGCACCGTACCGCTCCCTACAACAGGAAAAGATAAGACCTTATTCTTTAACCGTTTGTACACCACTCATCCCCACCCCCTCATCCCTCCGAGTGCCAGGAAGACGTATTCCCCTCCAGCATACGTCCATGTGAAATGTATCCTTACACTGCATCACATTTTATCACAGTGTCTGATGCTGGATGATAAATCTGGCACAGTACAAGATTGTCTCCACTTAGTTCGCCCTCATCGGAGAAGATACCAGAGAGTCCCACAGCACAGGGGAGATGCTGGCAGAATGTGAGCATCATGGTATCTGAGCAATTTGACCTACGAACTGATGACAATTGACACCTGATCATGAGGGGCTCTTTTATTTTCTTCTTTTCTCCCACCTGTCACCATGTCAGCTTCCTTCTTCTGGCGATTTTAGCCTTCTCACATCATTTTAAGTCTATCTTGTATCATCTCATTTCCATTTTCCCTTTCTATCACAAACTTAACCACAGTAGCCATATAGTCATCAGGTGGTCCCCACTGTGGCCACTAAAGTCACAGGTGTCCCCACTGTGGCCAATAAGTCACAGGTGTCCCCCACTGTGGCCAATATAGTCCCAGGTTCCCCAATATGGGCCAATAGTTCAACCGGTCCCCCACTGTACCAAGATATTCACAGTTCCCCCACTGATCCAATAGTCATAAGTGCTCCCACTGTGCCAATAGTCCTGTGTGCCCATGGTGCGCACTATTCACAGTGCCTACGCTGTAGACAATATACTCACATGTGCTCCCAGCAGTAGCCATAGTCACAGGTGTGCCCATGTTGGCCAATAGTCACAGGTATCCCACTGTAGACAATAAAGTCCCATTGCCCCCACTGTAGCCAAGTAGGTGCCCTCACTGTGGCCAATAAGTTTTAGGATCTTTTATAAGATAAGTACTACTTCTAAATTATTCTTTGCACTAGTCACTTTATAACTTCCCTTATTTTTTAGATGCGTGCATAGTGGTATATACTATTGTGTGGAAATTGACTCACCAATAAATAGTTTCTAAGCTATTATGAAATTCGGTCTGGTACGTTTTTGCGCTTTGTTTGTGCCTTTTTGTTGCACTAACAGATAGATGCAGTGGAAACAATCTGCAGCACATCTGAAACTCAGACAAATATGGTGCTGGGTCTCAATACTAACCACATGATGTCATTTAGCCTGCACCCCCAAAAAGTTGCAAAAAAGAGGCAAAAACAATTCCCTCTGTGCCAAGAAAATGGCCTAAAAACCCAGATAACAACAACCAAAAATATGATTTAAGCCTCACAAGTGTGTTTAGATAAATGATGGTCCTGGAAATTGGATAAATAACCCCCTCTATCCCTCTATGACTTTATAGTTTGACAAATCACACAACTCAACCAAAACCTATTTTAAAGATTTTATTATGATGGATCCCTTCTCTTGTAGATGATATAGCGGCCCAATTTCTGCAGCGTGTACAGGGCAATGACCACCATTCATATTTTGGGACAATTTAGAAGGACAAAGCCAATTAACTATCAGTTAAAAAAGTTATTTTTTATCATCCAATTAAAAAGGTAACACTCACTAAGACCGGTCCTTCTGACGCGCTACGCGTTTCGAACCTAACATATCTAGTTCTTATTTATACCAGACCAATGACCCTTTTTTTTTGGGAGTACCTGATCCCATGTTTCGTTTTTTTCCCTTCCTTTGATTATTTCATCTGATCCGCACAAGCTTCATCATCGTTTTCCGCATCCTCCACCAACGCCATTGGATTGTGTATTAAGATTACGTAAGTGAGCTATCTAACGAAATTTTGCTTTGTCCTGCTCAATTAACTTCTCAGTACATTTTGTGATGTGAAGGACACCAAAGTACCCGGAGGAACCCACGCAACACAGGGGAACATACAAATCCATGAGGACACTGGTCTATTTGTCTCCATGGTAACTCGCAAATGCTCAGCGCTTCTCGCAGAGCCTCTCTGCTACCCTAGAACTGATCAGTAGATGTCTCTGGGGAAAATGGAAAGATCCACCGGTCTTCTGGGTACTTGGTCCATGTGCAGAGGAAACTGATGGAAGTTTTTCATGTGGGGTCTACAAGAACCAACCGGTTTGTTACAAAGGCGCATCAACCTCTTGGTGTCCGATAGAGGTCCGGTGGCCCGTGTCTAAAGTGGGAACAAATATTAATATTTAGAACAATATACACAAATAATAGATCAAAATACAGGAGGCAGAATAAGATATTGGTTCAACCCTAGGCGTCAGTCTGTGCATGGGTATGTACTAACTATACTCTAAGCTCTTACCTGGCTGGCACCTGAGCACTCGTAGATCGCTGCATAGTGGATCTCATGCTGTGATAAGCCATAATGGGGGAGATCCGGATAATCTTGCCGCCTCTGACAATAAGATTCCACTGCCGGGCCCATGGCCAAAATAGCATCGCCATCGATGTCCAGCATATCACAAGAGTCGTTCTGAAGAATAAACGATTAGTAAGTAAAAGACAACCCGAGGGTAATCCCCGAACTATAGGAGTGTTACTCATGGACTATGGCAACCAAGATGCACCTTCTTACCCCCCAAATCTTAAGTGCCGACCATTAAGAGCTAGTCAAACACCCAATGTCACCAATGGACCTACTGCAGGTAGATCAGCCATAGCAGCTGCTATGGGCCTACAGTGTCGGGGGCCCTGCAATCTGGGGTATTGGATGTGAATATGATTCATGGTTGTATTGGATGTGTATATGCCTCTAAATGTATATACCTGTGATGATATGTATGTTCTGCTGTAGTCTGTGTAATGCTGTATGTATATATATATATAACAGCAAAAAAATGGCAGCACTCCGAGATTTTTGGAAATCAGAAAAACGTACTCACTTGTTATTCACACCTGTGTCAAGCTAACGTTTCGGCTCCTGCATCTGACCTTTCTCCAGATGCATGGAGCCGAAACGTAGCCTTACCCATGTGTGAATAAATTGAAAGTACGTTTTTCTGATTTCCACAAATCTCGGAGTGGCTGCCATTTTTTTGCTGTTCGAGTTTTTTGATGGACCTTCGTTCAGGTCCCAATGGGAATTGCACCCGAGTTCATAACTTTTCCCAGTGCTGCCTCACCTCTTTGTGATCTTTATATATATATATTATATCTAATATATATTATAAGGTTGGTGTATAAACCGTGACCCACATTTATCAAAACGTGCAGTTTTGCCTGTGGAGAATGCAGGGGTGCAGATTCATGAATTGTGGTCTCACGTTCTTCATGATCTGGCACCTCCTATACTCCTTTCCGAAGAGTGCAACAAACTTTTTTGGTGGACTTTTTAACCCCTTACTGACATGTGATTGCTATGTTGAGCCTACTCCTTCAGCAAGGTGGGTTTGCTACATATCGCAGCAACCCCACCGGTACACCGGGGTCCGATGCCGCCACCGATCGTAGCTTGGTAACCCCATTGTATTGTGCACTGTCTCTTATATTTACGCCACTGGACGTCACTTATTATGTGAGACTGGCCAGAGTCTTAGGTCTCTGCAGAGAAGTTGCAGGGGCGCCAGATTTCATCGAGAACATATGCTACATTTTCGTTATTCTGTAACACCACTGCCCCCTCTAGTCTACAGACAACTACACGGTTTCAGTTTGCGCTAGTTTTGTAATATGGGCCAATCTTTAAACCCTCCGGTACTGTGTTTGTACCTGTAGGAGACTGTTGTGGAAGTCAATTTCTTTCATACATGAGCTTGAATAGATTCATAGATTTAACACCTTCAACACCATAATAAATAGGGTGGAGGCTTTGTCATAACTAGGCCGTGAAGCCTCTATAACCATTGATCCATTAGGGGATCCTGAGCCTTTTTTCAAGGAAACCCCATAGGTTTTTTTAAAAGTTGTTTTTTTTGTGCTTGTGTAGAAAATTTGTAAAAACCTTACTCTCCTATTGCCTCGCCCGCGAAGAGAAATGAAGTCGGAGCCGTGGGGTGAATAGGAGCGCCCAAAGTAAGTGTTGTCTTTATTATTTTTGTGGGGTTCTGCTGTGGACATGTCATTGGTGGGGAGCACTGCTGGGGGCATTTAATGGAGGAATGGGAGCACTGATGGGAGCATGCATTAGGGGTGGGGGAGCACTGCTGGGGGGCATGTATTAAGGGTGGGGAGCACTGCTGGGGGTATGTGCAACATCCCCCACCGTGCTGAGCATTTTCTTGGGGCATAGCAGCCGGGGCCCAGAATACCGGAGTGGCTGGCTAGTGTGGCCTTGGGCATGCTGATGTCGGTGATGTCGCTGATGATGGTGCTTGGTATGGGAACGGAGGGCTGTCCTACAGCCTGGCAGGTCTCCAGCAGGTGGTGTGTGCAAGAAATATGGAGGGAGAGTCTGAGGTACTGGTTTATCCCTAGGGCAACCCCTGAGGGTTGAATCCTTGGGTAATGGATGGGGAAGCTCGAGGTGGTAAGCAGCCGTATCCAGGGATGAGACGGAGGCAACGTTTTGAAAATCAACTTACAGTTCTTTATCGACAAGCAGCAAACGGCCAATGATTAGTACCGATGCTTTATGTGGAAGGTCATGGAGAGTTGGTCTGCATGAACAGGGTCGACTGCCCACCGGATGGAACGTTGAATCCTCCTGTGGGCTCCCCTATACCCTCCGTTATACGGCAGGGTGCCTCCATCCACAAACCTGCGGCCCCTTCATTGAGTGACATAGCACAGGTACTCGATGCGACCGTACTTGCTCTGGGCCGTTAAAACGTGCGTTCGACCGCTGTTTTTTTCCCCGAATGCAACCACGTGCGTGATGATGCCTTCACGGCAGTCACGCTGCCGTGCATCTTGTTCTTGTCAGTTCCGCTGTCGCAGGGAGAAGAGAAGAGGACGTGGGAGCGCTGCTAAAGGTGAGTGAATTTTATTATTTTCAACTAGCAGACTATATATAATTATAGGGGGGAAACAGTAGTAAGGGCTACATGTAAGGGCCCCATTGCAAGGGATAAATATAATTAAATGCCACTAGAAGATATATACAGTAATAATAAGGGGGCACTATTGTAAATCTGGGGGGGGGCAATTGTTTTTGCACATATCTACATGATAGGAGTATAGTATTGTGTCAATATATACAGGATAGGAGTAGTACTGGTTGTGTCCATACATACAGGATAGAGTATTAGTACTTGTGCTCATATATACGATGGAGTATAGTACTGTGCTAATATATACAGGATAGGAGTAGTACTGTGCTGTGTCCATATATACTGGGTAGGAATGGTAGTACTGTGCTAATATATACAGAATAGAAGTAGTAGTACTGTGCATATATATACAGGATAGGGTATTTAGTTACTGTTGCTAATATATAACAGAATAAAGTAGGTGTACTGTTCATATATATACAGGATATGGAGTAGTAGTACTGTGCTAATATATAACAGGATAGGAAGTAGTACGTGCTCGTGCTGTTCCATATATCAGGATAGGAGTAGTAGTAGTACTGTGCTGTGTCCCGATATACAGGCATAGGATTGGTAGTACTGTGCTAATATAATACAGGGATAGGATTAAGTAAACTATACCGGATAGGAGTAGTAGTGGTGCTTGTGGCCATATATACTGGTAGAGTGGTATTACTGTACTATATATGCAGGATAGGATAGTAGTGCTCTGTCCATATATACAGGATGGAATTAGTATACGTGCTAAAATATAAGGATATGCGTAGTATTGCCTGTGGCCTGTGTCCATATATAAGTATGGAGTAGTATATTGAGCTAATATACACCGGATGAGTAGTAGTATGTGTTGTTGTCCATATATACCAGAATAGGAGTAGTGACTGTGGCTGTGCTCATATATATCAGGATAGTTATAGTAGACTGTACTGTGCAATATATACAGGATAGGAAGTAGTAGTACGTTCTTGCCTTTATATACAGGATAGAAGTAGTAGTACTGTACTGTGTCCATAATACAGGTTGAGTAGTATATAAAGCCGCCAGGAAGTCCAGCTGCCCCCTAGCCATTTGTGACAACTGATAAAGACCTTTGGTGCCTGTGAATGAACATACTGGCAGCAGCGGTGTATGGAAAGGGCTTCAACGTTGCTGTGATTTATGTATATGGTTTGTGTATGTGCTTTTTTTGAGTGTGTTGCTTTGTGAGGGGTGTGCATGCGCATATGTGTGAGGTAATGGTTGTGGTTGTATATGCCTTGTTTATACTGTTAACTATGTGTGTATGTACGCTCGTATATCAGCATGTCCGGTATTACTGTATGTGTGTGTGCCTGTATAGAAAAGTGGTGTGGATATGAAAGTGGTGTAAATGTGTTTGATTGTCTACCACCATGTGTACCCATGTATAAATATTTTTTTAAGGGGATGGGGGGGGGGCCCCATGCGACGTTTGCCATGGGGCCCAGCCTCTCCATAGTTACAAATACAACACCACTGCCCCTACTTCGATATGTACCAAAGTCTCTCCATCTGCAGGAAATGTGATGAAGTTTTTGGTATAAGCATTGTTTTGTGACTAAATACATGTGAACTAATGTGATTCATGCTATATAACAGTATAACAGATTTCATTAGTGTATGTTTCCTTCTGGTACAAATAAGGTCAGTGACTTCTAAGTCTTCAGTTTGACAACATTACACAGAATTGCAGTGCCCCATAGATGCAGATCAAGTAATAGTAACTGTGCAGTGCCTTATAGCCGAATACAGTACTAGTACTGTGCCTGCATATATATGCAGGATACAATTAATATACTGTGCAGTGCCATATATGCGGATACAAGTAGATAGTACTGTGCAGTGCCCATATATGCAGGATAGCAGTAATAGTACTATGCCAATATCCAGGATACGGTATAGTATTGTGCAGTCCTGATATATAAGGATATCATCAGTAGTATTGTGCAGTGGCCTATATATAACAGGATAGCATCAGGCAGGCAAGTAGTAGTAATTGTGCAGTGCCTATATATACAGGATATGCAGCAAGTAGTGTGTCAGTGCCTATATAGTACAACGGATATCAGGCAGTAGTATTGGTGCAGTGCCTATAAGATACAGGGATAGGCAGCACAGTGGTATTGTGCAGTGCCTAAATATACATATCAAAACAGGAAGTAGCAAGACAGATTTCAATGTAGATGCAGTGCCTATATATAACAAATCAGAGTAGTATATGGATGCCATCCACAGAAAGCTTATTTGTGCAAGTGCCTATACTACACTACACACCAGGATCAGCAAATACAGTAAGTATTGGAGATAGATGCAGCAGTAGCCATATATATCACAAAAACGTATATAATAATATAACATATACAAACAGTATAAAAAAAACCAGGTACAAGGGAAAGTAGGATGTGTTGCCGTGCCTATATATACAGAGATAGAAGAAACCTCAGGTATATTGGTGCAAAAGAGAGTTGTCCTATAAATATACAAGGATCTCAGTCAGGGCAGTAATTAGAAATGCAAGGCAGAGAAAATGCCTATGAATAATACAATAAGGAAACTAGCAGCTAGCAACGGGGCATAGTATTAGTAGCAGGGTGCCTATATATACAATAGGGGCAAAAAAGCAGAATAACTAGCAGTAGTAAAAGTTGTATAGCGCAGTAGCCTTATATACACAGCAAAAATAGTCATGGCCATAGTATTGTGCAGTGGCCTATATATTACAACAAGTAATAGTACTGTGCAGTGCCCATATATGCAGGATACAAGTAATAATACTGTGCAGTGCCAATATATGCAGGATACAAGTAATAGTACTGTGCAGTGCCACTATATGCAGCATACAAGTAATAGTACTATGCATCCAGGATACGAGTAGTAGTATTGTGCAGTGCCTATATATACAGGATATCAGCAGTAGTATTGTGCAGTGCCTATATATATACAGGATAGCATACAGGATAGCAGTAGTAGTATTGTGCAGTGCCTATATATACAGGATAGCAGCAGAAGTATTGTGCAGTGCCTATATATACAGGATATCAGCAGTAGTATTGTGCAGTGCCTATATATACAGGATAGCAGCAGTAACAGAGAAACCTGTGCAGAACCAGCGTTTTTTTACAGTATTACTACAGTAGACGTGATGTAGAAAAACCTTATACAGAGCCTCCATATACTGCCTGCTCTCTGGTATCTCCTCCATAATAGAAAAAGGAATGAAACCCCCTATGTAACACTGGGGACCTATGATGGCCAAAACTTGCTATGGGCCCACTTGTTTCTACTACACCACTGCCCTGTACTGCAAAGTAACGGCTCACTTCATCTTCTCATCCACACTCCATCGTGCAATACAAGTGTTCTATTTCATTCTTACTGTTCCTTACTTGTATGAGTCAGGCTCGGATGGCCTGGGCGGGGGGCCGGGGTATTCCACGCGTGTGGCCCTGTTCGCGCGGACCACCCAGATCCGATTGGCGCTATTGTAGCACCAAGCGCCGGGACACAGACTATTGTTGTCAGAGGCCCCCGGCCTGGCACTGCGATAGCGCCAATGTAATCTGTTCGGATGCCAACATGGGCCCCCGCCGACACCCATAGTAAGGGCAGGCCTCTCCGTCCAATCCGGGACCGGAGCTCCTGCCCGCATACATAGTCTCGATGCGGCCATTTCCGGACCGCTCAGCCACTATTACGTAGGCGATGTGGCGGAGACAACCCCGGCGCACATGCTCTTGTGAACTTGGGAGGCGCGGCGCGTTGATGACGTCAACAGCGGAGCGCACCCTTTCCTTGCCGACCGCGGCAAGAATGATGAAAGACGCAGGAGCAGAGGGTGAGTACAAGATTTTTTATTTTTAACAGCAGATAAAGATGGTGGGGCCAAAATAGTTACAATAAGTATATTGTGGGGGCAGGTCAGGGCAGCATATTCTTCATTATGGGAGGCAGCATATTCAATAATTGTGGGGGCGCAGTATATAATCATCAATTTACTATGGTGGCAGTATATCATAATTTAATTATGGTAGCGGATATCCTATAGTTTATCCATGGGGGACATAATATTAATAATTTAAATTATGGGTGGCAGTGTATCAATAATTGTGGGGGCAGCTATTCATTAATTATGGGGGCAGTATATTCAATAATTTATTATTGGGTCAGTATATTCATTATCATGGGCGCAGTATATTCAATGGAATTCATTTGGGGGGATATACGTAGTCAGAATATTCCATAATAATAGGGGCAGTATATTCAATAATTCCATTAGGGGGAGTGATATTTCAATATTCATGTGGGGCTCGGTACCAGTATATTTATTAATGTATTTAAGGCCCAATATATAAAAATGGTTGACAAGGGGTGTAGTATATTAAATAAAGGTCGGGCCCAAATATATAAGAGTGTGGTCATCAATAACCTGTCTTTTCCAGCGCAGCGCCTGGCAGGGGCCGTGCCTCGGCCCCGAACCTATTTGCGGAAACATGAACTGTTAACGCTAATGAATCAGTCCGCGCACAGCCCCCAGTATATAAATACATTAGTGGCCCAGTTATTACCCCCTAAATGCTCCCTGCCGTAATAGTATGATGAGCCTGTTAAGCATGTGTGGAAAGGGCACAGGACGAGCTTCGTCATACCAGACATGGGTTTTGCGCACAGTTGCAGCAATAGCCCACTTTTAGAACCAGAATCAGCACAAACCTGTAACGGTTTTAACCCCTTGACCACATCTGGTGGAGTATATATGATATATCTGTGGAGCACAAGTGTGGTCAGTTGCGGGTGAGGGGTATATATGAAATTAGGGTGGGGGTACAGTGTGATCATTTGTGGTGTGGGGCTGTGATATGATATATGTGGGGGTACAGGTTGTCATTTGTGTGTAAGGCGGTATATATATATATGTGGGGGTACAGTGTGGTCAGTGTGGTGGAGGGGTGATATGAATATGTGGGGTACAGTGTGGTCAGTTGGGTGTTGACGGAGTATAGTCGATATATGTGTGGGGTGCATGTGTGTGTCAGTTGTGGTGTGAGGTATAATATGATATAATGGTTGGGGTGAAGCTTGTGGGTCAGTGTGGTGTGAGGGTATATATGAATCTATGTGGGGGTGACAGTGTGGTCATTGTGGTGTGAGGGGTGATATGATTACGTAGAGGAACAGTGTGTGTCACTTGTGGGTGAGGGTATATCAAATATATGCGTGGGGCACAGTGTGGTCAGTTTGTGTATGTTGAGGGGTATATTATGATATATGTGGGCAACTATTGTTTTTCCCAGTGTTGTGGTTGAGGGGTATATATGATATGGGAGAGGAAAAAGTCGCGGGGGACTAAGGGGGGGGGGAGGGGTCCAGCTCCCCACTGCATTTTTGTTTCTTCCAGTCTCTTACACTCCATTTCCCTCCGTACCTCCCCCCAATCAGCAGCCTGCTTCCCCATGTACTATCTTCATCTCCGCCAACACCATCCTATTCAGCTTTCCCATACTAGTCTGCCCTTACCGTGAGCATCGTTTTTCTTCCACGTCCCTTCTCTGGCTCTGGAGTTATCTCTTCCACAACCCTTTCCGAGGCGGACCTCTCTCATAGGTTCCACTCCTCTCGCTTCCCTTGTTGTGATACACTGATTCTGTTCCTCCTCACTCCTCCTGCTTGGCGATCGGTCTAAGTTCTCTTTCTCGCCGTCCTTTCCCCCCTTTTGCGGATCCCCCTATCTCCCCTTGATCTCTTGTCTGGTCGCGATACCGAACGTTTCCTAACCTCCCTTAGACGTCTGAGCGCGCCATTCCTATCCCTGCACCCCGCTTCTTCTCATGTTCTTGACCGTCTACTCTGTACCTCCGTGATTTTCCTCCTGCGTCTCTCACTCAGACCCTTCCTATCTCTTACCTGTCTCTCCTTTATATGAATATGTGGGGTTACAGTGTGGTTCAGTTGTGTCGTGATTGTGTAATTGTTGTAAATAATATACGTAGAGGAAACAGTGTGGTCACTTGTGAGGTGAGTGGGATATAAAAAATATGCGGGGCACAGTGTCGGTCAGTTGTGAGGTTTTGTACATTAGGATGAATGCCGGACATGTCTGTTTTTATAATCCGGAAGAGAGAGGATAGAAGAAGTCTCATGGAAGATCAGAAAAAGAAGGGAGCGACAAATCAGGAACTCAATCCTGGTAAGTCATTGGATCATATGCGGCCTGCTGTGCTAGGACTGTAATACTAATGAACCTATATGTCACTGTATGTGGTGGTAAATACTGTTCTGGTTGTAGGGTATCATTTAGTATTGAAAGTATTATCACAGTTCATTATAGTAGTGGTGGTGATAATCAAGGAGTTGTTAATGTATTATTGGGTCCTTGTACAGACGGGTCATAGTGGATATGTCCTGTGCTCAGATGTGTTTGTATACATAACAAGATGGGCGGTAAAGATCATCAGTAAGTGGAGTTATATGTGGTGAAAATTGTTGGTAATAAATGGTCTGTGTACAGAGTCTTCTTCATTATCAGGAGTGGTATTCATCTTCGTTGTGGTGATGCTGGGGTCGCAGTTTAGAGTGGATTATTTGGCAAATTGTAGCGCTATTGTTGGAATATTGGTCTTGGCTAGTTTTAATTGGTAACAGTACAGCAGTCCCCCAAAAAGATAGATCTGCAGTTTGTTCTTAGTGAATTGTATGTAAGTTAGTAACTTATATTGTAACCCAGCTTACATTTTTTTGTTCTCTATGGCATAAGGTATCGGAAAGACAAATGGTGGTTGTTGGCTCATCTTATTTTTTTGTTACATTACAGTCTATGGGGGTTATGAGGCCGCAAGCTTTGCAGTCGTACTATAGTGTCCCTCACATGTGTGCGACATCTTCACACCTCTACCCAGCCACATAGGAAAAGATGTCCTACCTCCAGTGTGAATTGACATTCCTCCTCCTCACCAGCACTGGGACAGCGTCAGTCTAAGTATGTGGGTAGTCTCGACAAATATGGCTTTGTGAGAGGGGCCCCACCATTGGTGCTGCAAGCAGGGGGGCCCTGTCCTAAATGAGGTTTGCTCATACTGCATGGGCCTTAGTCTGTGACCTGCAGATTACCTGAAGCTATTGCAGGGGCCTCCTAGAATCGTCGCCCCCCAAAGGCCAAAGTTTAATGGCCCGCGGGGCGCTGAGGTAGGTGGGCCCCCAGAATATATTTAATGGTGGGCCCAGGCCCCCCGCAGTCCGACCCTGTGTATGACTATTAACATTTTGTGGCTTCTATGTAACGTTGTAACCCCATATGCCTGCACATTATGGGGCTTATTAGTAAGGGGTCCGCATTGACTTTTGTTGGGATTTCCAGCGGTTTTCGGTGATTTGCAACGGGACTGTACAAGGTATGTTAACAGGGGTCTGCGCTGGCATTCTGTCGACACGGGGGGGATCCGGCGATTCCAAGATTCGGGACAACGCGGATTTAAATTTCAAATGTGATCGCAGCAGAGTGCATAGCACGAATCAATGCACTTTCAGTGAACTCACAAGAGCGGGTAAGTAAATGTGCTCCTTATGGGTGCGGTCACACATTCAGGGGCAGATTTACTTACCCTGGTCCGTTGCGATCCAGCGGCGCGTTCTCTGCGCGGTTCGGGTCCGGCGGGATTATAACAAGCAGTCTCGACGTCAACATCGGTGGCGTTGCTGCGCTGAAGTCCGATGGAATGGCCTTGAATACACCGGCCTATCCAGGATGAAGGTGAGTGAAATTTCGCGACACAAATTTTTTTTTAAATGCGGCGGTTTTCCGAATCCGTCGGTTTTCGTTCGGCCACGCCCCTCCGGTTTCACGTTCGAGCGCACATGCGGGCCCGATGCGCCACCATCCGATTGCGTGCGCCAAAAGTCCCGGGGCAATTCAGGGTCACAATCGGCGCAAATCGGAAAATATTCGGTAACCGTCGGGGAAAACCCGAATCGGGCCCTTAGTAAATGACCCCCTCAGGGTTTCAGTTGCAGTTTTTGATGCCCAAACTGGAATGGAGTAAAGTAGGAGCAGAATCTTTAAATTATTTGTCTCAACCCATTATAATCCGCTTTGGCTTCGAAAAACTGCATCTGGAAAAACTGCATGTGTGAACCCACTCTCATTAATAAATAATAATCCCCCGTGGGATCAATAAATGTATTGTATCGTACCCAAAAATGATGTATAGGGGAAAGAGGAGGAGAGTACTGAACAAAACAGAAGACAAGTTTAGCATCCGGCCTATAATAGAATTGATTGGAACTGCATAACGTGGAATGATGGTGGAGTGTCCTAGGTTCATATATACAGAGCTTCTGCAAATTAGACTCATTGGCACAGACGTATGGGTACAATGGGGCAATTTACTTATGTCCGTCGGATCCCAAAATGCATTGCCGACGAGATCGGAGCTGCCGCGATTCGTACGATGTGAGTCAATTTACTGCAGTGTCGCTTCCCCATCAGGTGCGGAGTTCACCATCATTTTCTTTCTTGTATTGTTCGCTCGATCGATTTTTTTCAATCCATGTCCGAAGCTTCTTCCCATTTCTTTCTTCTCCCTCCCATTCTGATCAAGGAGGAATAACTTCAAAAAAACAACCCTCATCCCTAAAGATCATGTAAAAAAAAAAAAAAAAAAAAAAAAAATGTGCATGGTGCGACACAATTGAATGTCAATAGTTCGGGTTGTCCGAATTGGCAGATTGCGATGTCTTGTCGCGTGATCTGGATCCGTCGCCAAATCCGACGAGTGTGACAAAAACCCTTCTAAATGCGCACACATCGTCGATATTCTGACTATAGTGCGGTCCGTGGACCCTTAGAAATAGCCAATTGTGCTCCTGGATTGCTAGTGAAATTCAATGGGGGCCAATATCTTTCACTAGGATGGAACAGGGTGGATAGAGGGAGATATCCATACAAAGATGCGTCCTGGGTTTAGCGGTACAGTCTTGGATTTCGGTTACTGTATACAGGCAGTCCCCTTATAAAGGATAACCTGACTGCACACAACCCCTAGTTACAACAGACCTCTTGCCCCTGTGACCTCTGGTGATCAGCTGTAAGGTGTCTGTAATGAAGATGTATTGATAATTCTGACAGCAAATTTGGATTTTGAAAATTCCAATTGTCACTCGGTACAAAAAAAAAATTTGCGCTGAGTTACAATGATAAAATATACGTTCCAACTTACAAACAAATTTTCAACTTAGAACAAAACCTAAAGAACCAATCTTGTATGTAACCCGGGATCTGCCTGTATTCTACTGTATTTTCTGTTCTTCTATACAGAGGTCGGCCAATGTTACACTGATCAAATAAACTACATAATATATTACTTCAATCTGGAAAAAAAATATTTTTAATAATTGATGATCTCTGATATTACCTCCTGGCAGGTTATCAGCTTACCTCATAAAATTTCACTTGTTTATGTAAGACAGCCCGGCTCTATTAGTGATAATGCATGCCAGCCATAGTGTGTAAGTATCTGAACAGTGCTTGCATTAATTACAGGACATTAACACATACACCAGTGTAAGAGGTTCTGTTGTAAGTGAAGTCTGCAGAGCAAAGGAAACTTTGACCTTGGAAAAATACAGCAAATATCTTTGGGATTATGCTCACAACCATAGGAAAAATCAGTCCCTCAGCATCTGATGGCGCCATATTCTTGCTCCAAGTTTACATTGCAGCTTTGGCAATGACTTCAATCATATTTACTTTGATTAGATGTGATGCAAAAATTGTAGTAACTTGACTGCCCATATATGCAGGATACATAATAGTACTGTCTGCCATTGCAGGATACAAGTAATAGTACTGTGCATTGCCATATATGCAGGATACAGTAATCGTACTGTGCAGCCATATATGCAGGATACAAGTAATAGTACTGTGCAGTGCCCATATATGCAGTACAAGTCATATACTGTGCAGGCCATATATGCCGAATACAAGTAATAGCAACTGTGCATGACCATAGTATGCAGATCAAGTAAATACTGTGCGTGCCAAATATGGCAGGATACAAGTATAGTAGTCAGTGCCACTATATGAATCATAAGCTATGTCCAGGATAAACAAAGTATTGGCAGTCTAATATATACAGGATATCAGCAGTAGTATGTGCAGTGCCTATATATTACAGGAAGCATACAGGATAGCAGTAGTCGTATTGTGCAGTGCCTATATACAGGATGACAGAAGTATTGTGCAGTGCCTATATATACAGGATATCAGCAGTAGTATTGTGCAGTGCCTATATATACAGGATATCAGCAGTAGTATTGTGCAGTGCCTATATACACAGGATAGCAGCAGTAGTATTGTGCAGTGCCTATATATACAGGATCCAGCAGTAATGTGCAGTGCCTATATACACCGGTAGCAGCAGTAGTATTGGCAGTGCCTATATATACAGGATAGCAAGCAGAGTATTTTGCAGTGCCATATATACAGGATAGCAGCTAGATATTGTGCAGTGCCTATATATACAGGAGAGCCAGCAGTGTATTGTGCAGTGCCTATAATACAGGATAGCGCAGTAGTATTGTGCAGTGCCTATATATACAGATGACAGTGTATGTCAGGCTAATACAGGATCAGCAGTAGTATTGTGCAGTGCCTATATATACAGGATAGCAGCAGTAGTATTGTGCAGTGCCTATATATACAGGATAGCAGCAGTAGTATTGTGCAGTGCCTATATATACAGGATATCAGCAGTAGTATTGTGCAGTGCCTATATATACAGGATATCAGCAGTAGTATTGTGCAGTGCCTATATATACAGAATATCAGCAGTAGTATTGTGCAGTGCCTATATATACAGGATATAGCAGTAGTATTGTGCAGTGCCTATATATACAGGATATCAGCAGTAGTATTGTGCAGTGCTATATATACCGGATATCAGCAGTAGTATTGTGCAGTGGTGCTATATATACAGGATATCAGCAGTAGTATTGTGCAGTGCCTATATATACAGGATATCAGCGTAGTATTGTGCAGTGCCTATATACACAGGATAGCAGCAGTAGTATTGTGCAGTGCCTATATATACAGGATAGCAGCGGTAGTATTGTGCAGTGCCTATATACAGGATAGCAGCAGTAGTATTGTGCAGTGCCATATATACAGGATAGCAGCAGTCAGTGATTGTGCAGTGCCTATATGCAAGGATAGCAGCAGTAGTATTGTGCAGTGCCTATATACAGGATACAGCAGTAGTATTGTGCAGTGCCTATATATACAGATAGCAGCGGTAGTATGTGCAGTGCCTTAGATAGACCAGGATAGCGCAGTAGTATTGTGCAGTGCCTATATATACAGGAATCAGCAGTAGTATTGTGCAGTGCCTATCTATACAGAATATCAGCAGTAGTATGTGCAGTGCCTATATACAGGATATCAGCAGTAGTATTGTGCAAGTGCCTATATATACAGGATATCAGCAGTGTATTGTGCAGTGCCTATATATACAGGATATCAGCAGTAGTATTGTGCAGTGCCTATATATTACAGGATATCAGCAGTAGTATTGTGCAGTGCCTATATATACAGAATATCAGCAGTGTATTGTGCAGTGCCTATATATACAGGATATCAGCAGTAGTATTGTGCAGTGCCTATATATACAGGATATCAGCAGTAGTATGTGCAGTGCCATATATACAGAATATCAGCAGAGATTGTGCAGTGGCCTAGATATACAGGATATCAGTAGTATGTGCATGCCTATATAAAGGTAGCAGCAGTATATTGGTGCAGGCCCTATATATAACAGGATAGACAGCAGTAGTATGTGCAGTGCTGCTATATATACAGGATAGCAGCAGTAGTATTGTGCAGTGCCTATATAACAGGATAGCAGCAGTAGTATTGTGCAGTGCCTATTATACAGGATAGCAGCAGTATATTGTGCAGTGCATATATAAGATAGCACGGATTGCAGTGCCTATATATACAGGATATCAGCAGTAGTATTGTGCAGTGCCTATATACACAGGATAGCAGCATTAGTATTGTGCAGTGCCATTATACAGGATAGCAGCAGTAGTTTGTGCAGTGCCTATATGCACAGGATAGCAGCAGTAGTATTGTGCAGTGCCTAGATAACACGAGATAGCAGCGTAGTATTGTGCAGCCTATAATACAGGATAGCAAGCGTAGTATTGTGCAGTGCCTATATATACAGGATAGCAGCAGTAGTATTGTGCAGTGCCGTATATACAGGATATCAGCAGTAGTATTGTGCAGTGCCTATATAACAGAATATAAGCAGTAGTATTGTGCAGTGCCTATATACAACATAGCAGCATTAGTATTTGCATGCCTATATATACAGGATATCAGCAGTAGTATTGTGCAGTGCTATATATACAGGAATATTCAGCAGTAGTAATTGTGCAGTGCCTATATATACAGGATACAGCAGTAGTATTGTGCAGTGCCTATATATACAGGATATCAGCAGTGATATTGTGCAGTGCCTATATATACAGAATACTCAGCAGTAGTATTGTGCAGTGCCTATTATACAGGATATCAGCAGTATATTGTGCAGTGCCTATATACACAGGATATCAGCAGTATATGTGCAGTGCTGTATACACGGATACACATAGTATGTGCAGCCTGTATACACAGGATAGCAGAAGTAGTATTGTGCATCTGTGCCTATATATAACAGGATAGCAGCAGTAGTATTGTGCAGTGCCTATAACAACAGGATAGCAGCAGTAGTATTGTGCAGTGCCTATATATACAGGATAGCAGCAGTAGTATTGTGCCTTGACCTATATACACAGATTCAGCAGTAGTATTGTGCAGTGCCTATATATACAGGAATATCAGCAGTAGTATTGTGCAGTGCCTATATACACAGAGTAGCAGCAGTAGTATTGTGCCAGTGCTGTGCCTATATACAGGATAGCAGCAGTAGTATGTGTGCAATGGCCTATATACACAGATAGCAGAAGTATTGCAGTGCCATATATACAGGATATCAGCAGTAGTATTGTGCAGGCCTATATATACAGGAATCAGCAGTAGTATGTGAGTGCCTATATACACAGGATAAGCAGTAGTATTAGTGATGCTGTGCCTATATATACAGGATAGTCAGCAGTAGTATTGTGCAGGGCCTATATATACAGGATATCGCAGTAGTATTGTGATGCCTATATACCAGGATAGCAGCAGTAGTATTGTGCAGTGCCTATATATACAGGATAGCAGCAGTAGTATTGTGCAGTGCCTATATACACAGGATAGCAGCAGTAGTATTGTGCAGTGCTGTGCCTATATATACAGGATAGCAGCAGTGTATTGGCAGTGCCTATATACCAGGATACAGCAGTAGTATGTGTCAGTGCTTGCTAATAACAGGATATCAGCAGTGTATTGGCAGGGCCTATATATACAGGAGATCAGCAGTAGTTATTGTGCAGTGCCTATATATACAGGATAGCAGCAGTAGGTATTGTGCAGTGCCTATAAACAGGATAGCAGCAGTAGTATGTGCAGTGCTATATACACAGGATAAGCAGCAGATTAGTATTTGCTGCAACAGTGCCTATATATACAGAATATCAGCAGTAGGATTGGAGTGCCTAATATACAGGATTATCAGCAGTAGTACTTGGTGCAGTGCCTATATATACAGGATTCAGCGTAGATTGTGCAGTGTTATATCAGACTCAGAATAGAATACTCAATATTGTGCAGTGCCTATATATACAGGATATCAGCAGAGTATTGTGCAGGGCCTATATTACAGGATATCAGGTAGTATGTGCAGTGCCTTATACACAGGATAGCAGCAGTAGTATTGGCAGGCTGTCCTATATATACGGATAGCAGCAGTAGTATTGTGCAGTGCCTATATATACAAGGATAGCAGCAGTAGTATTGTGCGTGCCTATATACAAGATAGCAGCAGTAGTATTTGCAGTGCCTAATATTACAGGATATCAGCAGTAGTATTGTGCAGGGCCTATATATACAGGATATCAGACAGTAGTATTGTGGCAGGCCTATATATACAGGATATCAGCAGTAGTATTGTGCAGTGCCTATATACACAGGATAGCAGCAGTAGTATTGTGCAGTGCCTATATATACAGGATATCAGCAGTAGTATTGTGCAGGGCCTATATATACAGGATATCAGCAGTAGTATTGTGCAGTGCCTATATACACAGGATAGCAGCAGTAGTATTGTGCAGTGCTGTGCCTATATATACAGGATAGCAGCAGTAGTATTGTACACTGCCCTTACATGCAGTATAAGAATAGTAGTACAGTACTGTGATATGTGAAAACTGTATAAACATACCTCCCAACTTTTGGAGAAGAGAAAGAGGGACACAAAGCCCCTCCCCTTTTTCTAAGCCACGCCCATTGTCCCACCCTCAAGCATAGTATAATATCGGACTTGATGGTCCCCAAATGCTACAACGCCCTTAATTTGCCCCCCTTCCCGTGGACATATAATATCCCCTAATGCACTCTGTAACATGTAAAACTAAGACTGTCCTCCAGTTCCTCCTGTAGCCTCCAGCCCCCTGTCCTCCTCTGTAGCCTCCTGTCCTCAGCCTCCTCCTAGCTGTCATACCCCTGTCCTCTGTCACCCCTCCATCCTCCTCTGTCTAGTTTGTGATCCCCGTCATCACCAGTTCCTCCTATCCTGTGTCCTCCAGCACCTCTCCTGACTTCCTCCAGCCTCCTCCTGTCCTCCAGCCTCCTCCTGTCCTCTAGCCTCCTCCTGTCCCTCCTCCTGTCCTCTAGCCTCCTCCGTGCTCCTATGTCCTCTAGCCTCCTCCTGTCGCCGCATCCGGTCCTCCAGCCTCTCGTCTCTGTCCTCCAGCCTCCTCTGTGCCTACCTCCTCCTGTCCTCAGCCTCCTCCTGTAGCCTCCTCCTGTCCTCTAGCCTCCTCCTTAGCCTCCTCCTGTCCTCTGCCTCCTCCTGTCGCCTCCTCCTGTCCCCAGCCTCTCAGTGGCCTCCCCTGTTTCCTCCACGTCCCTCGCTTCGCCTTCTCTTACCCCCCATGCCCCTCTGTAGCCCCCTGCCTCCTCCTGTAGCCCCCCTGTCCTCCAGCCTCCTCCTGTCCTCCAGCCTCCTCCTGTCTCCAGCCTACCTCCTGTCGCCTCCTCCTGTAGCCCCCCTGCCTCCTCCTGTAGCCCCCTGCCCTCCAGCCTCCTCCTGTAGCCCCCCCCTGCCCTCCAGCCTCCTCCTGTAGCCCCCCTGCCTCCAGCCTCCTCCTGTAGCCCCCCTGTCCTCCGCGTTGGCATACTCTTTATACCTCTCACTGTCCCCAATCTCCCTTCTGTTCCCCAGCCTGCTCCAGCATCCTCCTCCTGTCCCCCAGCCCCTCCATCCTCTATCTTCCTGCTGTCCTCCAGCCTCCTCCTTCTGCTCCAGCCTGCTCCTGATTTCCCAGCCTCCTCCTCCTGTCCCCCGGCCTCCTCCCCCTCCTGTCCCCTGGCCTCCTCCTCCAGCATACTCCTCCTGTCCCCCAGCCTCCTCCTCCAGCATACTCCTCCTGTCCCTCCAGCCTCCTCCTCCAGCATACTCCTCCTGTCCCCCAGCCTCCTCCTCCACATACTCCTCCTGTCCTCCAGCACCTCTCCAGCATACTCCTCACTGTCCCCGCCTCCTCCTCCAGATACTCCTCCTGCTCCTCCAGTCCTCCTCCAGATACCTCCATCCTGCTCCCTCCTGTCCAAGTACCTTCGCTCCTCGGCAACCGCCGCCTTGGAGCAGACTCCGCCCAGCGCTGCATCCTCCTGTCCCCCAGCCCCTCCATCCTCTATCTTCCTGCTGTCCTCCAGCCTCCTCCTTCTGCTCCCCAGCCTGCTCCAGCCTCCTCCTGTCCTCCAGCCTCCTCCTGTCCTCCAGCCTCCTCCTGTCCTCCAGCCTCCTCCTGTCCTCCAGCCTCCTCCTGTCCTCCTTACTGCCTCCTCCTGTAGCCCCCCTGCCTCCTCCTGTAGCCCCCCTGCCTCCTCCTAGCCCCCTGCCTCTCCTGTAGCCCCTGCCTCCTCTTATCCCCCCTGCCTCTCCTTCGCCCCCTCCCTCCCGCCTCCTCCTGAGCCCCCCTGCCCTCCAGCCTCCTCCTGTAGCCCCCCTGTCCTCCAGCCTCCTCCCGTGTCCCCCAGTCTCCTCCTGTACCCCAGCTGCTCAGCATCCCTCGTCCACGCCCCTCCATCCTCTATCTTCCTGCTGTCCTCCAGCCTCCTCCTTCTGCTCCAGCCTCCTCCTTCTGCTCCAGCCTCCTCCTTCTGCTCCAGCCTCCTCCTGATTTCCCAGCCTCCTCCTCCTGTCCCCCAGCCTCCTCCCCTGTCCCCCAGCCTCCCCGTCCTGTCCCCCAGCCTCCTCCTCCGCAGACTCCTCCTGTCCCCCAGCCTCCTCCTCCAGCATACTCCTCCTGTCCCCCAGCCTCCTCCTCCAGCATACTCCTCCTGTCCTCCAGCACTCCTCCTGCCCACCCAGCCGCCTCGAGCATCCTCCATCTTCCTGCTGTCCTCCAGCCTCCTCCTTCTGCTCCCCAGCCTGCTCCAGCCTCCTCCTGTCCCCCAGCCTCCTCCTCCTGTCCCCAGCCTCCTCCTCCACAGCCTCCTATTTCCCAAACTCCTCCTCTTGGTGATCGGCTGTCATGGTAGCCTAAAGTCCCATTGAGACTAGTAGGCCTGCCATGTGTAATGATCTCTAATAGCAGATGAGAGGCTATTAGAGATCAGCAGTAATATTGCTATAACATAGTATTCCATATATTATATGTACAGCGTAAAATATGGTAACATTTTTTTTAAAAAATTGAAAAAAAAAAGAAAAATTTTAAAGCAACCCCTTCACTGATCACATATATACACATTATATACCTGTCACACTGCCCCCCCCACATTATATACCTGTCACACGCCCCCACACATTAGATACCTGTCACACTGCCCCCCACACATTATATACCTGTCACACTGCCCCCCACACATTATAGATACCTGTCAACAAAGTGGCCCCCCCCACATATATACTGTAACACTGCCCCCACACATTATATACCTGTCACACTGCCCCCCACACATTATATACCTGTACACACTGCCCCCCAACACATTATATACCTGCACACTGCCCCCCACACATTATATACCTGTCACACTGGCCCCCCCCCCACACATTATATAACTCCCAGGCGCCAATATATAACTGGAAACAACTCCCCCCCAACATATATACCTACGAACGCACCACCACGCAATATACGGTAAACAACACACGAAGGCGCCAAAATACTCTAAAATCTCGTCACACTGTCGCACTCCACACATTATAAAATCGTCTTACACTATCACCTCCACCACACATTATATTAAGCCTTAAGACAACGGAAAACCCCAGGCATTATCATACTGTCAAATGGGAACAAGGAAAGAAAACTAAAGTATAGGATTAAGCATATTCGAACAAATCGAGAGCAACAGATTAGACTAATCTACAAAACTCATAATGAGCTTCAAAATGAACCCCCACAAGTATGAGATACATTAGTAACACTGCCACCCCACACATTATAACCTGTCACACATGCCACGGCCCCACAATTATATCCTGTCACACTGCCCCCCACACATTCATATACCCTGTCCACAACACTGCCCCCCACACCATTATATACCTGTCTCACAACACTGCCCCCCACACATTAATATACCTGTCCACTGCCCCAAATTATTACTCACACTCACCACACACATTATTATACTGTCACACTGCCCCCCCACACACATTATATACCTGTCACTGCCCCCCCACCAACACATTATATACCTGTCACACTGCCCCCCCACAAACATTATTATACCTGTCACACTGCCCCCCCACACATTATATACCTGTCACACTGCCCCCCCACACATTATATATCTGTCTCACCTCCTTGCACTGCTTCTGTATAACTTCTCATACATACCTCGGCATGCATGGCAGCAACCTCTACCGGGGTCTTCAGTAGCTCCTCCCACATAGGCGTCACATGGTCATGACCTCATCGAAGGTCCTTGACCACATTCACTGCTGTGATGATCCCCAGAGGTAGTGTGTGCTGCAGCCAGCAGGTGTGCCCTGCCCACCCGAACCCCCCGCCCCCCCTCGCGGTTACCGCGGTTACTCTCAGCCAGGCAAGTCGGACCCTGGTCCCGGGACCAGGAGACGGGACTCAGTCTCCTGGCCCGGGACAATGCGGGGAATAGCGTGACATTCCCTTATCCTCCCGGGGCGGCGGGACTGGGGTTAAAAAGCGTGACAGTCCCGCCAAAAGCGGGACGGTTGGGAGGTATGGTATAAACAGAATAGGAGTAGACAGACACTTCCTCATACAGTTCACAGTAAGACACATATTAAAAGACAAACATAGACATATAAAATTACACATCTCACAAATGTGCTCTCTGACTCAAGGACCTTTTGGAGGAGTTTGCGCTCTCCTGTATACACGTGTGTTGTGCGCTGGCACATATGTATAAGGCGTATACACCATCCCCATTGTAACTCATCAGACTGAAAAATCAGGATGGGCCTGACAATCCCTTTAATGCTCTTTCTACAGAAAGCATCTACTCATCAGCTCCTCTCATCGCTTTAATTTTGTGCATTGCAAAGAGTGAAAAACATGAAGCATAAACTTGACCCTTCTTTGGATACAACAACAAATTCACAGCATCTTCCTATCATGTGGATGTTCTCTAACGCTGATTGGTGGAGGCAGATATTAGCAGTAAATGCGATTCCCTTCTCTGGTCTCATTTATTATACTGTTTTAGAATAAGAAAAATGACTATGTGGCCTGGAAACTTGGAAAATATTGTCTCCTTTTCCTCTTCTTGAATTACAAATGAAGATATATAAACATATATTATGTATAAAGTAGAAGTCCACTTAGTCAATATCGTTGTGTGTAATTAACAGAGCTTATTTTTAGAAAAAAATTTCCATTATAACTGACAGATACATTTTTTTTATGTTATACTGCCTCCTAGTGGGGGGAGTGTAAAATTCTTTAAGCAGAACAGACAATAACAGGGGTAATAATTCCATGTTTCTCCAAAAATAATAAAGGATCTTATATTATCTTCTGCTCTGAATAATAGGTTAGGGCTTATTCTCAGGGGGTGTCACATGTTTATCCATGACTAAAAATCCACATTAATTCAAATATATTCATATCATCATAATTCTAAAAAGTCTAAATCCACATGATCAATTTCTCGTGACTACTGCCTTTAGAATCATTGGCCCCAAACTCTCATGTCTGGTAATGGCACTTGGTTGTAGATATTGCATCTGTCAGCTCCCTCTTCCCCACCGCTCCCTCCTCCTCCATTCTGCCTACAGAAAACAGGCCGAGTGGGAGGCACATTTCAAACATCAATATCTACAGAACCGTGGCACCTAGAAACATAGTTCTTATGCAATAATCCTTAATTATTGCATAAGGATTAGGGGATTACACTCCCAATTAACTTCTTCTCATACAAATGACACCAGAACCAGAACACCAGCTCCAAGTCTGTCAAAATCAATTTTTTTTCAGAAATCACCATGAAAATAAGAATAACTTTTTAATTCATACACACTACCACCTTCATGCAACTTTGCAGCAAACAGCAATAAAATGCAGAAATGGCATGAAAATTTAAAATTTCCTCTAAAATATTTACATATACAGATACTTATATAAAGAAAATATACTTTCCTAAAACAACAAGATGTGAGGAGATCACACGTACCCCACAGGTGTATATTCACCAAAATATGCAGCAAAGGGAACGTTAAATCCACAGGGGGCGCCAAACATTTTTTGCAGAAATTGCAGTGAGCTTCAGACAGATCTATCATTGAATGCTCCCTTACACAATGGTAATCCAAATAAATAACTATATATCCATAAACCCCTCTAATGAGATAATAAAAGTCACTTATAGATGTGCGCCAATGTATTAGCCGTGCAATAACAGAACCCTCCGCACTTCATAAGAATGAGAACGTCATAACATAGGTGTAAGTAATGGAGGATGGTGTGAAATAAAAACTTTATTCCAGAACATGTGTGTGGTTTTGGTATTACTTATAACTATATGAACATGTTCTGGGTCACACTGTTAATATTTAGCCAAAAATTTTTGCAAAAAAACCATCACAAAATTAAAGGCAATCAGAGAGAAAGTGTGTTCTTAGATTGTTATGGAAAGGAGAGGGTTAAAAACATGAATATTAGTTGATTTTATCCCTTATCAAAATTTAGTAACATATAGGGGGTCATTTACTAAGGGCCCGATTCGCGTTATCCCGACATGTTACCCAAATTTTTCCGTTTGGCGCCGATTTTCCCTGTATTGCCCCTGGATTTTGGCGCACGTGATCGGATTGTGTCGCAACGGCACCGGCATGCACGCGACGGAAATCAGGGAGACATGGCCGTACGAAAACCCGACAAATTCGGAAAAACCACCGCATTAAAAAAAAAAAAAAAGTGCCGCTGGACACGCGCTTACCATCACCAAGTATAGGATCGTGCACTCCAGCGGGCCTCGGCGGAGTTCAGCGCAGCAGCGACACCTGGTGGACATCGGAGGAACTGCCTTAGTGAATCGCCGGAAGACCGAATCCACCGCAGAGAACGCGCCACTGGATTGCGAATGGACCGGGTAAGTAAATCTGCCCCATAAAGTCAATAATTACAATATCTGAGAGGTGCAGAAGCCCCTGTGTGCAGTAAATGTAGTCTGCCGGCTAAGAATCTGCAGGGGGGTACACTTCAGAGGGCTATATTTTGGCTCTGTGGCACCTAGACTATCACTTCTTTTTCCTACAGAAGAGGAGAATTTCCTCTTTTATCTAAATCTAAATTTGTGTTTCTAAGTGTTAGGAAAACGGAGATATTATCTGTTAAAGTGCCGCGAAATTGCACACAAAATTCTCACTTTAAACGTGAATATCTCTGGATCCATGGCACCTAGAAACACAATTTAGAATTCATTTGAAAGAAGAGATTCTGCTTTAAAATGCCCACTTTGCTGCCCCATAACGCGGCCCTGGCTGCACCCACGTGGCACCGTACCGCTCCCTACACAGGGAAAAGATAGAACCTGATATCTTTACCCGTTTGTACACCACTCATCCACACCCCTCATCCTCTCCTGAGTGCCAGACGTATGCCCATCCAGCATACGTCCATGTGAATGTAGCCTTACACTGCATCACATTTATCACAGTGTCTGATGCTGGATGATAAATCTGGCACAGTACAAGATTGTCTCCACGTAGGTCGCCCTCATCGGAGAAGATACCAGAGAGTCACAGCACAGGGGAGATGCTGCAGAATTGTGAGCTCATGGGTTATATGAGCAATTACTACGAATCTGATGACAAGTGACACCTGATCAGAGGGGACTCTTTTATTTTCTTCTTCTACCTGGTCACCATGTCAGCTTCTTCTGGAGATTTAGCCTTCTCACATCATTTTAGTCTTCTTGTATCATCATCATTTCCATTTTCTTAGCACAAACTTAACCACAGTAGCCAATATAGTCACAGGTGTCCCCACTGTGGCCAATAAAGTCACAGGTGTCCCCACTGTGGCCAATAAAGTCACAGGTGTCCCCACTGTGGCCAATATAGTCACAGGTTCCCCCAATATGGCCAATAGTCACAGGTCCCCCCACTGTAGCCAATATAGTCACAGGTTCCCCCACTGTAGCCAATAGTCATAAGTGCTCCCACTGTGCCAATAGTCAGGTGTGCCCATGGTGGCCAATAGTCACAGGTGCCTACGCTGTAGACAATATACTCACATGTGCTCCCACAGTAGCCAATAGTCACAGGTGTGCCCATGTTGGCCAATAGTCACAGGTATGCCCACTGTAGACAATAAAGTCACATGTGCCCCCACTGTAGCCAAGTGAGGTGCCCTCACTGTGGCCAATATAGTTTTAGTCTTTTATAAATAATGTACATACTTCTAAATTATTCTTTGCACTGTCACTTTATAACTTCCTATATGTTTAGATGCGTGCAATAGTGGTATATATTGTGTGAATTGACTCACCAATAAATAGTTATCTAAGCTATATGAATTAGGTCTGGTAAGTTTTTGCGCTTTTTTGTGACTTTTTTGTTGCAACTTAAAGATAGATGCAGTGGAAACATCTGCAGCACATCTGAAAACTCAGACAAATATGGTGCTGGGTCTCAATACTACCACATGATGTCATTTAGCCTGCACCCCAAAAAGTTGCAAAAAAAGAGGCAAAACAATTAACTGTGCCAAGAAAATGTGCAATAAAAACCCAGATAACAACACCAAAAAATATGATTAAAGCCTCACAGTGTGTTAGATAAATGATGGTCCTGGAAATTGATAAATAACCCCCTCTATCCCTCTATGACTTTATAGTTTGACAAATCACACAACTCAACCAAAACCTAATTTTTAAAGATTTTATTTAATGATGGATCTATCTCTTGTAGATGATATAGCGCCCCAATATTCTGCAGCGCTGTACAGGGATGACCACCATTCATATTTGGGACAATTTAGAAGGAAAAGCCAATTAACATATCAGTTAAAAAGTAATTTTTATTCCATCCATTAAAAAAGGTAACACATCATAAGACGCGTCCTTCTGAAGCGATCTACGCGTTTCGAACGAACATATCTAGTTCTTAGTTATACCAGACCATGACCCTTTTTTTTTGGAGTACTGGATCCCAGGTTCGTTTTTCCCTTCCTTTGGATTATTTCATCTGATCCGCACAGCTTCATCGTTTCCGTGCATCCTCCACCACGCCATTGATTGTGTATGAAGATACGTAAGTGAGCTATCTAACTAAAGTTTTGCTTTTGTCCTGTCAATTAACTTATCAGTACATTTTTGTGAGTGTGGAAGGACACCAAAGTACCCGGAGGAAACCCACGCAACACAGGGAGAACATACAAAATCCATGAGGACCTGGTCTATTTGTCTCCATGGTACTGCAAGGCTCCAGCGCTAATCGCAGAGCCTCTCTGCTACCCTAGAACTGATCAGGAGATGTCTCTGTGGAAAATGGAAATCCACCGGTCTTCTGGGTGACTTGGTCCATGTGCAGAAGGAAACTGATGGAAGTTTTCAGGTGGGGTCTACAAGAACCAACCTGTTGTTACAAAGGCCGCATCCAAACCTCTTGGTGTCGATAGAGGTCCAGTGGCCGTGTCTAAAGTGGGAAACAAATATTATATTTAGAACATATATACACAAATAATAGAGCAAAATACAGGAGGCAGAAGAAGATATTGGTCAACACTAGGCGTCAGTCTGTCCATGGGTGATGTACTAACTATAACGCTAGCTCTTACCTGGCTTGGCACGCTGAGCACTCGTAGATCACTGCATAGTGGATCTCATAGCTGTGATAAGCCATAAATGGAGGGAGATCCGGATAATCTGTGCAGCCTTCTGACAATAAGATTCCCACTGCCGGCCATGGCCAAAATATGCATCTCCATCGATGATCCAGCATATCACAAAGTCGTTCTGAAGATAGACGATTAGTAAGTAAAGACACACGAGGGTATCCCGAACTATAAGGAGTGTTACTCATGGAACTATGGCAACCCAAGAGCACCTCTTACCCCCAAATCTAAGTGCCGACCATTAGAGAGCTAGTCAACACCCAATGTCACCAAGGACCTAACTGCAGGGGTAGCAGCCATAGCAGCTGCTATGGGGCCTACAGTGTCAGGGGGCCCTGCATCTGGGGTATTGGATGTGAATATGATGCATGCTTGTATTGGGATGTGTATATGCTCTAAATGTATATACCTGTGATGTATATGTATGTATATGCTGTATGTCTGTGTAAATGCTGTATGTATATATATATATAACAGCAAAAAAATGGCAGCACTCCGAGATTTGTGGAAATCAGAAAAACGTACTCATTTATTCACACATGTGTCAAGGCTACGTTTCGGCCCTTTGATTGGAGCCTTTCTCCAGATGACAAGGAGGCGAAACGATAGCCTGACACATGTGTGAATAAATGAGTACGTTTTTCTGATTTCCACAAATCTCGGAGTGCTGCCCTTTTTTTGCTGTTCTATGTTTTGATGGACCTTCGTTCAGGTCCTGGGAATTGCACCGAGTTCATACTTTTGAGTGCTGCTCACCTCTTTGTATCTTTATATATATATATATATATTATATATTATATATGTTGTGTATAAACCGTTACCCACATTTATCAAAACTGGTGCAGTTTGCCTGTGGAGAATGCAGGGGGTGCCAGATTCATGAATTGTGTCTCACGTTCTTCATGAATCTGGCACCTCCTATACTCCTTCCGAAGAGTGCACCAACATTTTTTGGTGGACTTTTAACCCCTTACTGACATGTGATGTGCTATGTATGAGCCCTCTCCATACAAGGTGGGTGTTTGCTACATATCGCAGCAAACACCCACCGGTAACAACCGGGGTCGATGCCGACACCGATCGTAGCTGGTAACCCCATTTGGTATTGGGCACTGTCTCTTATAGTTACGCCACTGGACGTCACTTATTATGTGAGATCTGGCCAGAGTCTTAGGTCTCTGCCAGAGAAGTGCAGGGGGCGCCAGATTCATAGAGAACATATGATACATTTCGTTATTCTGTAACACACTGCACCCTCTAGTCTACAGACAAACTACACAGTTCAGTTTGCGCTAGTTTTGATAAATATGGGCCAATATTTTAACCTCACGGTACTGTGTTTGTAGCCTGTAGGAGACTGGGTGTGAAAGTCAATCTTTCATACATGAGCTTGAATAGATTCATAGATTGAACACCCTTCAACACCATAGATTAAATAAGGGTGGAGGCTTTGTCATAAACTAGGCGTGAAGCCTCTATACCATTGACTCAATTAGGGGAGACTGGAGCCTTTTTCAAGGAAACCCCATAGGTTTTTTTAAAAGTTGTTTTTTTGGTGCTTGTGTAGAAAATTTGTAGAAAACCTTTACATCTCCTATTGCCTCTGCCCGCATTGAAGAGAAATGAAGTCGGAGCCGTGGGGTGAATAGGAGCGCCCAAAGTAAGTGTTGTCTTTATTATTTTTGTGGGGTTCTGCTGTGGACATGTCATTGGTGGGGAGCACTGCTGGGGGCATTTAATGGAGGAATGGGAGCACTGATGGGAGCATGCATTAGGGGTGGGGGAGCACTGCTGGGGGGCATGTATTAAGGGTGGGGAGCACTGCTGGGGGTATGTGCAACATCCCCCACCGTGCTGAGCATTTTCTTGGGGCATAGCAGCGGGGCCAGAATACGGAGTGGCTGGCTAGGTGGCCTGGGGATCTGATGTCGGTGATGTCGTGATGATGGTGCTTGGTTATGGGAACGGAGGGCTGTCTCACAGCCTGGCAGGTTCTCAGCAGGTGGTGTGTGCAGAAATATGGGGGAGAGTCTGAGGTATGTGTTTATCCTAGGGCAACCCCTGAGGGTTGAATCCTTGGGTAATGGATGGGGAAGCTCGAGGTGGTAAGCAGCCGTATCCAGGGATGAGACGGAGGCAACGTTTTGAAAATCAACTTACAGTTCTTTATCGGACAGCAGCAACGGCCAATTGATTAGTAGCAGATTCTTTATGTTGGAAAGGTCATGGAGAGTTGGTCTGCAGGAACAGGGTCGGACTGGCCCACCGGAGGAACGGTGAATCCTCCGGTGGGCCCCCGATACCTCCGTTACGGCAGGTGCCTCCATCCACACCTGAGGCCCCTGCCAGTGAGTGACAGCACAGGTACTCGATGCGACCGTAATTGCGCTGCCGTTAAAAAGTGCGTGCGACACGGCTGTTTTTTTCCCCTGATGCACCACAGTGCGTGATGATGCACTCACGGCAGTCACGCTGCCGTGCATCTTGTTCTTGTCAGTTCCGCTGTCGCAGGGAGAAGAGAAGAGGACGTGGGAGCGCTGCTAAAGGTGAGTGAATTTTATTATTTTCAACTAGCAGACTATATATATTATAGGGGGGAACAGTAGTAAGGGCTACATGTAAGGGACCCCATTGCAGGGATAAATATAATTAATGGCCACTAGAAGATATATACAGTATAATAAGGGGGCACTATATGTAATAAGGGGGGGGGGGGGATTGCACATATATACAGGATAGGAGTATAGTATGTGTCAATATTACAGGAGGAGTAGTAGTATGTGTTGTGTCCATACATACAGGATAGAAGTAGTAGTACGTGCTAATATATAAAGGATAGGTAAGTAGTGTACTGTGCAAATATCGCGATAGGAGTAGTAGTACTGTGCTGTTGTCCATATATACTGTGGTGGATAGGTAGTACTGTGCTCATATTCAGAATAGAAGTAGTAGTAAGGTGATATATATACAGGATAGGAGTGTGACTGTGTGCTAATATATACAGAATAGAAGTAGGTGTACTGTGCATATATATACAGGATAGGAGTAGTAGTACTGTGCTAATATATACAGGATAGGAGTAGTAGTGCTGTGCTGTGTCCATATATACAGGATAGGAGTAGTAGTACTGTGCTGTGTCCATATATACAGGATAGGAGTGGTAGTACTGTGCTAATATATACAGGATAGGAGTAGTAATACTATACAGGATAGGAGTAGTAGTGTGCTGTGTCCATATATACTGGGTAGGAGTGGTAGTACTGTACTAATATATGCAGGATAGGAGTAGTAGTGCTCTGTCCATATATACAGGATAGGAGTAGTAGTACTGTGCTAAAATATACAGGATAGGAGTAGTAGTGCTGTGCTGTGTCCATATATACAGGATAGGAGTAGTAGTATTGTGCTAATATATACAGGATAGGAGTAGTAGTACTGTGTTGTGTCCATATATACAGAATAGGAGTAGTAGTACTGTGCTGTGCTCATATATACAGGATAGTTATAGTAGTACTGTACTGTGCTAATATATACAGGATAGGAGTAGTAGTACGTGCTGTGCCTTTATATACAGGATAGGAGTAGTAGTACTGTACTGTGTCCATATATACAGGATATGAGTAGTAGTAGTAAAGCCAGCCAGGAGAGTCCAGCTGCCCCCTAGCCATTAGTGACAACTGATAAAGACCTATTGGTGGCCTGTGAATGAACATACTGGCAGCAAGCGGTGTATGGAAAGGGCTTCAAACGTTGCTGTGATTATGTATATGGTTTGTGTATGTGCTTTTTGAGTGTGTGTGCTTTGTGAGTGTGTGTGCATGCGCATATGGTGTGAGTGTATATGGTGTGTGTATATGCTGTTTATACTGTACGTATGTGTGTATGTACGCTCGTATATGCAGCATGTCTGTATTAACTGTATGTGTGTGTGCCTGTATAGAAAAGTGTGTGTATATGAAAGTGTGTAAATGTGTTTGATTGTATAAACATGTGTACAAATATGTATAAATATTTTTTTTAAGGGGATGGGGGGGGCCCCATGCAGAAGTTTGCCATGGGGCCCAGCCTCTCCTAGTTACACCACTGCCTACTTCGATATGTACCAAAGTCTACTCCATCTGCAGGAAATGTGATGAAGTTTGGTATAAGCATATGTTTTGTGACTAAATAACATGTGACTTATGTGATTCATGCTATATAACAGTATAACAGATTTCAGTAGTGTGATGTTTCCTTCTGGTACAAATAATGTCAGTGACTTCTAAAGTCTTCAGTTTGACAACATTACACAGAATCTTCTGCAACAAATCCCTGAAAATTTGGCTTTGCTCGTCTTTAAGAAGGGCTGGAGTTTATGTGAACTTCATCCAAAAGTTGGTGTTCTGGCAATGGCCTATCTACCAGTGTAGCAGCTGTAGACAGTTACTGCAGGGCCCATAGGGGAAGTTTTCTGTGGGGTGCAGCCTTTTCTGGTTATGCCACTGTGTTCTGAAATGGTTTGAGAGGGTCCCTTAAAGGGTGTCTACAAACTAACATGTTGCCAACATATAAAACCAGCATTGTAACGTTTTTAAATTAGAGCCATGTAAGCTAAATCACAAATTTGTTTTGTCTCTACAGCTTTCTTTTTGTTAAGGTACAAGTGTACCAACCAATGCAGACCCACCCCTGGTGAACCATGAAGGTGAAAAAAATTCTCTACAATGACAATTCCATGGGAAACAGAAACACTATGGGGCACATTTACTTACCCGGTCCAGTCGCGATCCAGCGGCGCGTTCTCTGCTCTGCATTCGGGTCCGGCCGGGATTTATGAATGTAGTTCTTCCGCCGTCCACCAGGTGGCGCTGCTGCGCTGAAAGTCATCTCATCGCGCCGGAATTCACCACCTCGGACCAAGTGAAGGTAAGCGGTCCCCAAGCGACACTTTTTCGGTTTTTAAATGCGGCGGTTTTTCCGAATACGTCGGGTTTTCGTTCGGCCACGCCCCCCGATTTCCGTCGCGCGCATGCCGGCGCCGATGCGCCACAATCCGATCGCGTGCGCCACAATCCCGGGGCAATTCAGGTACGATCGGCGCAAATCGGAAATATTCGCGTAACACGTCGGGAAAACGCGAATCGGGCCTTTAGTAAATGACCCCCTATGTCTGGAAAACTTATTCAGAGCTCTACACAAAGCTGGTTTTACTTTTGGAGCTGGTAGACTCCCTTTAAAGTGTAACTCCGATTTCATAATGATTTTAACCAAATTATCATATGTGAATCCCCCTTTAAAAACAAATAGAACAATGTCACTACTTTTTTTTTATTTCCAGAGTTATGGCATTTTCTATTTTGAGACTACAGGACATACAGGACTATATTGTGCCTATTGTGGCAGCTTTCATCACATGAAGGTGCATGGGAATGTACTAAGTAGTAGAAACCAGCAGTGAAACTGTTGCATAGCCTGTACACAGACTGTGCTCTGAGGGATAAAAATATATCCCTGCTATGAAAAAATTGTCCTTTGTGCAGAAGTTGCGGGAGGGTTGCTGCAGACAAATGTATGTCATAGCTTGATGTTCAGAGGGACTCATACGGAACAGGGGAGGTCTTGTACCTCCACTATTCTGTGTAGGAAACTTAATCATCTACAGAGCAGTACACACAGAGAGCACTGTCCCATGACTCCCCTCTACTCCCTCCATATTGAGCAGGGAGCAACAGCCCCTCCCCCATTGTGAACACAGCAATTATCAGCACAGTCAGGTGGCATAACTACTTTGGAATTAGGCTAAACTGTGGAGGATAGCAAAGTAACCAGTGGATATACAGTAATTAATCAAGATGATAAGCAAAGTTGTTCTGAACCTGACACTTGCTGCTGAGTTCTCCCACAAGGTTACAGCTAATAACTGATGTTCCCTGCAAAGGGATCACCAGTGATGAATATTTTTTTATTGTCATAAAAGCAGGCATAATAAATACAGTATAAGGACAGAATTATAGTTTGTATACTAATATATATTTATATATAAAGATATATATTATATCATATCAAAACAGAAACAATTTTCAGCATTCATTTTGCATGGTACATAGAAAAAAAACATCTTTTGTTATTGGAAGACTTTCATATGCAAAGGGCTCAGATGTTGCACATGGGCATATAGGCAGAAGAGCATGCTGGGAGTTGTAGTTCGACATGTGGAGCACTATAGACATTGCTATTGTACAGGCAATACGATTTCCACAGGCTAGATCCTATCTTCAGTACATGTGGCCGAACGCAACTAAAATATGTTAATGATATTAATGGGGGAACTACGCTAATTCCCTTAACCTCGTTTTATATATTTTTAAGATAATCACCCCCTGCCGGGGGCATAACCTAAGGGGGTGCAGAGGGTTAAATTGCAACTGGGCCCAAAATGCCGGGCCCATAACATTTCCATATGCGAAGACTAATACTATAAACCATACATTATAGTTGGGGGCCTGGTACAGACTTTGAACTGGGGCCCATCAGCTTTAAGTTACACCACTGCCCCCTATTGTACATATCTGGAACTGCAACTTGAAAAAAGGGATGTTACTAGTTACCAGTGACATCCTAAAGGTGCCTTAAAGTCCTTATGTACCCCTGGGAACACTTGTCTAATGGTAAAACTCAAAAAAAAATTTAAGTACCTCTTTAAAAAAACATGGCAGTACTGTGCTATCATCTTTTCTTGTGCATGACTCGTGTGTGTATATCATAATCTGAGCCAACAGCTTATATCTGATACTAATATATTTCTAAGCAGGGCCGGCACCAGCACTGGGCATACCTGGTAAAATGCTGGGGCCCAGGGAGCAGAGGGGTGTAGAGGGGTGCAGCGGCTGGTGGAGGAGGCGTGGCATATGATAAATCTCCCTTACAAAAATAACAGTGAGATGAGTATCGGAACCGGGTGATTTCTCCCTACCAAGCTCTGATTGAGAGGTTTCTCGTTGTTTACATATAGGGAGAAGTCTGTCAATCGAGCCAAGCGGGGCTGGATTGATTAAAATGTGGTTCTGTATAAGTTACACTGAACATTTGTGTTTGGCTTTCTGACTAGGTGCCATCAATGCTGTCACCCATAACAAAAGCCTTAATAAAACCTTAAATGACCCCATTGTAATCAGTCTTTTTCTTTAGGCCAGACTTCAAACAAATGTGATAAGAGCTTTGTCCTTCCATTATGTACCTATTACTATAAGAAACAAGCAGCATATACAACTCAAAATATTTTCCTAATATTATACAATATACAATGGCTCCCCCTAGTGGTGGCAGTAGGCAACCAAGACTTGTACAGGCATACGTTCATGTGGACCCACACTAAAGAAGCTTTTCAAGATGGATTTCTTATGTATAGCTGGAAAATGCCCCAAATTATCTATATAATTTTATGATGCTACAGTTAAAATGTAATTTTTAAGGAGTTTGTTCCTTTAATCAGAGGAATTCAGAGAATCAGATGAAATAAATGTTGCTCATCTTATTTACAAGATGTGTAATAATGTGTTAATTTTATATCACATTCTCTGCTGATTTTTGCACAACCCCTTCAATATGTCTCTGACTGACTACATCTCATTAGAAGAATATAGCCTGCCCTCTATAGCTTACGTATGGATTCACAGGACTTAAAGGACATATACCACCAGGATGAAAGATTGTAAACTAAGCACACTGAGATACTGTGCCCCCTCTGGCAGGATCTTCACCTCTTTTAGCTTCTTTGTTTCCTGGTTTTTACAAAAATAAAATAAAAATATGCAAATAAGCCTGAGGGGCTGCAGCCTCTGTAGATGTTAACAGAGCCTGGAACCCCTCGGGCGGCTCATTTGCATATTTTTTAAATACTTTTTTCTTAAAAACAAGGGAAGAGGTAGCTTTAATGTAAACAGGGAGCAAATTGCCTCTAGGACACACACCAATATGTTAGTATGCTTAGTTTACATAACTTCTTCCTGGTGGTAGATTTCCTTTAACAGTCTAGCTATATTTTTTTAAAATATATTTTTGACTTGTGGCTAATAGAACTGTATTCCCTATAAACATTGCATTATCATGTATCTCACATTTGAGTTGATAAATCTAAAATTTTACAATTAAAATGATTGTCTGTGATGATTGTGGTGACAGAAAGGATGAAAATTATCCAGTATAAAAATTATAATGTACAGGACTTGTGTGAAATAATAGAAAAAAGATGAATAGCCAAACACTATTCGTGTCCAAGGCTATGGGTGTCACCATGGAATTTCAATTGTTCACATTGTATGCTGGGAGGAACGGAATAAAATAAACCAGATCATGAATATTGTATACCCCCCCCCCCCCAACGGTAAAGCAAAATTTGTGAAATATATTGCCTAATCTCTATAGAACATACTTTATTTTAAGCTACAATTCCCAGGGATTCATAGATTCTTCTATCCACCAGCGAACACTGAACAAATATTTTGCCAATTAATTTTGCACTTTGTTCCGACCTTTATGTCTTTTAACTTGCAAAAACATTGAAAATTGGGCTTATTTATTAAAACTGTCTAATAGTAAGACTGACTTTATTGTCCATGGCAGCCAATCCAAGCTTTTGATAATTTTTTTTTTTCAGCGCAGGGTAATTTATTATAGCTGTGCTTTGGTTGCTAAGGGCATCAAAGACAGACTTATGCCCGATTCACACGGCCGTAATTGTGACCATGATTTGGCCACACAAATAGAACACAATAGAAGTCTATGGCCCCCGATCGCATGAGCGCATGGTGTTTCCCTGCACTGTGACCATGCTGCTCGGCAGCTTGCCTTTCAATGGATACGGGAGGGCTGAGTAGTCCTCACTCCCCTTTCCACTCGACCATGCGCAACGCCAAAGATCTGGTCCGGACGAACACAGGGTAAACAGGTTGGAACAAATTTCCAAATTGAAAGGGTTGTACCAAGGATACCACAGGACAGAGGACAGCAAGATGATCAATAGGGATGCAACTGTTGGGACCTCCATCGATTCCAAGAATGGGACCACCAGCAATCCCATTCTCATTAATGAGTGGAGCGGCAAGATGAGCATGTGCATTGTCACTCCACCCAATACTATGGGAGCAGTCGGAATTGTTGAGCAATGCTATCCGGAGATCGCCCAGCCCAGTGCTGTGCTTGGCCATTTTTCGACACATCCATACTATAGCTGCCCTACCCATTAGCAAGAATACGACTACCTTTCTCCAGGTTGCTGGTGGTCCCATTCTTGTGATTGGTAGGGGTCCTCGGAGTTGAATTTCATGATCATTCCTAACTTGGTACTACCCCTTTAAGTTTATAGGATCAGAGATAAATTTCTGATTTGTAGTGTCTGACCACCAAGTATGTTGATGACAATATGAATGGGGTCGCTGTGGCTGTGGTATGAATGGAATGGCAATGGAGTTCCCAGGATATGACAAAAAAGGTCTGACATAGGATAACCCCATCACACAGGGAGAGAGAGGGGGCGCATCGGGTTCACTCATCCTTCCCATGGAAATTGTACAACTTGGTAAAATATCAGAGGGGATCTACCATTCTCATACTAAAGGGGTGCATTGTAGGCAATACAAAAATACAGCGTTTACAGCTCAATGTACGATATACGACAGGATTCTATTATTATTTAGTGACAAAACCATTGATCAGTTTACATTTTGCACATATGATACATAAATACTGAATATAGACAATGGGGGTGCATTGTTTTCATGGAATTTATATAACGTCTGTAATACTGTGTCCATGTCTGAATTCTGAGCACTGGGAATGTCTCTCTCATTGTCCATATTGCTATTTCTTAGATTGAACTCTCCAGTCTCTGTTCTGTAGAAGAAGAATAGTCCCGAGTATCAGTTACTCAGAGGCCAATGGGGGGCCTTATTCCTTCACTTAGGCTTATAAGGCAGATATTATAAGTTATAAATATTATGAGACAAAGCTTAGGCCTCTATGGTGGCTTAGGGCCGTTTTCCAGTCGTAAGGTCCTCCTCAGTTTTCATCAGAGAAGAGAGAAGCATGGACGAGGTCAGGACTGCCAGAGCCTCCAGGGGGTGTAAAGCTATCCCCCTCTGATTGTTCTGACAACTCTCCGTATTCACTGTTGTAAAATGTCTGCCCTCCGGTATAGGACGGGTATGATGACTGACTCCTGTTCTGAAGGGATGAGCAGCTTGGAGTAATCGTTTCCTTATTTCTACGAGAACTACTGCTGTGAAGGAAACAGATAAAGACAAAGATAAAACACAAAGATACGGTAATGGAAATCTTTGGTGCTTCGATTATGTTGAAACTCTAGTCTAGGGGCTGAAAAGGTTGCAGTTGAAGACCCGAAAGGTCCTTCCTCTTAACTTCAAGTATGCTGCAACAGTTGATGGGTCTCTCACAGAATTTTTTACTTGGTCCTATAATTTCAATGTCCCAAGGGCCTATAGGCATGTATAAAGTTCCTGGACCAAAAGCAGAGTCAGAATGGGCGACCAGAGAATCTCTAACACATTATACTGGGCCCCAAAATTTCAGCAAGAGACAAACAAATTTGAAAATGAATAGAACAATTACTTGAGTTTATGGTTAATTTTTTGATGGGAAAACATTATTAGACCTTAGCAATGAAATGTCCTCCTTGGGAATTTATGGATTGTAAAGTGGGCCTTCAAGTTGACCAACTCTGGTAGGCGATCAAGCCCTAATCCGGCACTGGCCAGAAGTGTCGGCAGTAAATGGCCTCAAAGCCTAGTTGGGAGTGTCACTGTGTAAATGAAAGCTGCAACACAGGAATCCCCCCCGAATGCCATGTGGTTTTCTGGAATTCCCAGAAAACCTCTTTAAGTCCACAATACAATGAAGGGGAAAACCCCAAAATGTATGTATGTTAATAAATTTGAAACATTATTTCTCCCACTTATATTTAGGGTGTCCTCCATATACTCTAACACTGTCTGAACTCATTGGAAACATACAATTTCATGACTCAACTCAGATATGAAAACAAAATTGCCCAAAAATCCTCCTACTTCTAGGTAAATATTAATAAATGGCTAACTTTACACTGTGTAGGAAACCAACTTTAAAAATGTTTGTTTCATTCAAAAACTAAGAGTTTTTATAAATCACCTGTAGACGCCATCTGTCCTGTGTCTGTTTTCTATCCTCTCCAGTTCCTCTGAAGCCAGTACCATCCCACTGTCTGTCTGATTGTCCTGCAAAAAATATCAAATGGCCATTAGTTTGATGACGACAACAACCACAACAATCTTGTGACCGCATACTGCTCACAAAGATTTCCTTGAATTGATACATTGATACCTACTAGGCCCAATCTAGTAAATTAGCTATGTATAGTTGTAGGCTACATAAAGCCAGATGGGAAATGGTTTAAAGGTAAGATCCATCTTATTTGTGTGCAGTTTTTATGTTGATCTTTGTGTATCTATAGGAACAGACTACAAACAAGCTATGCGTAGTCTGATTCTGATATGATACAACCTTCAATCTCCTACATTTTGCCCAATTCCAAGCCCCTGTCCATGTGCCCTTACAGGGCAGATTTTCATCATGAACGGTGGTGTTTGTATTACCCAATTGGGATATCCAGACAATAACAACAAGTTCCAGAAATAAGTTCAGGAACCTCTAACATCTAAACCTTGACAATAATTTGGTGCTCTTACCGGTTGACCTTTGTGTGCCACATTTGTCATTGGAAATTCTTCAAATGTTTTCAGTCTTGATGGGCACCGAATCTGGTTGCCTCCAGTGAAGCACCCAGGAAAAGAAACACAGTTGTAATACCTGCGTGGACATCAAGAAAAAGTGAGAAAAGTTGCCAAGTAGACTTCTGTATGATTCACGAAGTAGATATCTAAGGTGCACAACGCTAGAGGGTGCCTTGACTTCCTGGGCTTCTCTGTGGCACACAGTGATTTTGGGTTTGATGCAAGCGTAATAGGTAATTGATCCAAGAACCAGTATTTTATTTCAGAATTACTGAGATTTTTGCTGTGTTATATATTGTCTTACCTCACCGCCAAGTTGTGACAATGCAGCCTCATGTCACAGTCATCCTCATCCGAGTTGTTCTGTGGGCAGATTGGTGACTGGGACAGGTCAATTTCCTCGGAGCTCTGGGAATCATTGAGGGGAATGTAGTCCTTTCCTTCCTGTACAAGATATGAGTTCGTGATCATAAGGATGCGCTTTATTATTTTACTGACACATACTTGGATATGAGAAATTGTAGGAATTTATTCAATTTAAACATTATACTAGATAGCCTTACAATCAGATGCCTTGATGCCAAGAGGTTCTGTGGATGTGCATATATGCAGGGGCGTAATTACAGCGGTGGCAGTCATAGCAGCTGCTATGGGGCCCGCAGTGTCAGGGAGCCCTGGCATCTGCCCAGACACACCCAATAAAGGAGGATATCCACCATTTTATACATATTATTCTGCACATTGTACATCATAGTATGTATATAACAATGAACATCATCCACATTACACAGCATGAATCAGCAGCCCAGATAAGAAATGTTGAGGGAGAGGTAGGGGAGAGCAGAATGACAGGACTAGGGGATCCATCATCTCTAATTCCTGCCATAAACTTCCAGCATGTGGTCAGCAGCTACTGGGACAGTACTGTATGAGTGTATACATGTATGTATCAGTGCATGAATGTGTGTAAGAGTGTATGAATGTGTGTGTAAATAAATATGTATAATTTTTGAGGGGTTAGGGGGCCCCATTCAGAAGTCTTCTATGGGGCCCTTCCTCTCCTAGTTACGACCCTGTATTTATGAATAATATATACTTGTAGAGCTCCATCTATAACATGACCATCATACCTGCAATACATTCTCTTGTAGGAGGTCACCCAGAATCTCAACCAGGTCTGTAAACGTTGGCCGTTCCTTAGGATCTCCGTGCCAGCAGCTTAACATAATACGATAACTGTAATTAAAAAAAAGTGTTTGGTAAAACCTGTCAAGTAGCATCTTTTCACCAAAAAGCAGCCAAAAAGACTGTATTCATACTTTGTTACGTGACTGGAGGAGAGCAGCCTATCCCAGACAACCCCCAGGTAGAGTTAATAAAACAGTGTGAATTTAATGGGGGCCCATGGCAACCAATCAAAGCTCAGCCTTTATGTATTAAACTGCTGTGCTATAATGAAAGCTGAGCTCTGATTGGTTGTCATCAGCACCAGGCATACCCGGTAAGTACCGAGAGCTGCTAGGGGGGCCCACACAACCGAATCTCATCCTGGCAGCATCTGGTGAGGGATCAAATGGGGCTGTACATAAAGTAATACCACCACATCAGTTCACTGCAAAGGGGCCCACTGAAGCTGTGTTGTCCAGGGGCCTACTGAAACCTGGAGCCGGCCCTGGTTGTCATAGACAACTAGAACAGACCCTTCTGATAAATCTCCTCCAATGTTGAGATCTCTAGCAATCAGCTGTGATCTATAAGCGAAAATCCAGCTGCATATGTTCAGGTTCCCTGCAGCGACCCCGCAGGGAAGATGAGGTATTACACATACTGCTATGAAAACCTATGAAAACAAAGGACTGTTGGATCCTCCAGAGCAATATCCCTTTTATTGTGGCTTCCTGTTTGTACTGATGTAGTAAGGTCTTCAATACGTTTCCCCTTTGTTAACGTTCAATTGCTAATATGAGACCTGAAAGTAGTTTTTTTTAATACTGCTTCTTATATGAGGTTGTATTAATCTTTTCTTACAATGTACAGATGATCGGTGTAAATATTTTGGCTGTTCACTACAGAAGAAATCTTGATTATCCTCTTATCATGGAGTTCAGTGGTTTTTTTCTTTCCCTAGGAAATGATTGCTGGCTAAAAAGCGTCTGCCTGGGATAAATATCGGAAAGCGTCTCATGTGATAAGAAAGCTTCCAGGCCTGAACATTACAAAGCAGCAGGCAACGGGTTGTAATAATCGGGTTCCTGACCACCGAGGGGGTTCAATGAATGGCTGCCAGGAACACTGCAAATACTCGTGTGGAGTGATGGAAAGCTTTTAGTTGTCTTAAACGTTGCCAACTTGATACTTATCATAAGGAAAATATTGCTGACCCAGTTCAGTTCTGATATTAAAAGAGAAATGTGAGTGAATTTCCATATTATGTTCATGAGAACTGGCTGCTCTTTTAATGAGAGAATTAGAAGTGTTATTGACTCATGGATAAGTCTTCCCTCTCACTTACATGTCCGTTGTTGCATATTCTGGTGCCCGCATACGGGTTCCTTCTTTCAGACGTTGGCAGAATTCTTCATTGATTTGGACTCCGGGATAAGGCGAGGCTCCTGTCATGTAAGAAATATAAACCATCACAACATGTAATAGTGTGATTAAAGGTTTCAGCACCAGAGCCAGTGGATTTCCCCTTATAGAAGAGGCTGGCGTTAGGGGGCTGCAAACTGGGCATTTGCCGAGGGGCCCCTGTTCTTAAGGGGCCCCCTGTATGTGGACCTTTCTTGGCAGAGGATGTATTGCTCCTTTAATAACCCTTGATTGAATTCCCGGGTGAAGTTGCTTATCATCTATCTGTCTAGTTATCTATCTCCTAATTTGTCAATTTCCTATCCAAATATCTGTTTATCTTACTATTTATCTATCTAGCTTTTTGTTTGTCTTTTTATCTACATATCTTCTATCTATTATTGCATTTGACGGTATGGGACCTGACCCCAAATTACAGTCCACATAAGCTGTGACACTTGGGGGAGCTCATTGCATATTCATGAATACAGCTTAATTAAAGGGGTGTGCCAAGTGTGATTGTCCTATCCACAGACTGGTTTCCACTACTGGGACCCCATGATCACCAGAAAGGACCCCGGCTGCACTACCTGAATGAAACGGTAAGTCAAGCATGTGTCCTGCCGCTCCATTCTATGGGTGCCCCAGAAATTGTTGAGAACAGGGCTCAGGAATAGCGCTCAATTCCTAGGAGTTGGATTTAGCTAGTATAATGTGTGAGTATATCATAGATAGAAGTCCTCCAGCAGGGGCGGATTTAGACTGCCATGGGCCATGGGCTGTATGAATATTATAGAACCACTTCCTACACATGATTCTAGAATCAGATTCTTGGAGAATGGAGGATGTGTCCCTTCTACCGGCTTTAAATCTGTGGATTTAGGACCTTTGTAGGACCTAAATGGCTCTTGGGTAGATGTGTAATGAGAGCAGGAACAGATGTATGAGGATTTCATGGGTGAAGGTCCTTCTCGGGATAAAATTTGGTGGGTGGTTTGGTTGGCCATGGGCTCCTAGAAGTCTTGAGCCTCGGGATACCACCTATACTATATCCACTACTGACCTCCAGGGCCTGATAGAAGACTACACCTGTTAGAGTGCAGAAATAAAGCCCTGCATTCACCTCCATAACAGTGATAAGACACTGTACTTGGTTATCACTATTAGTCTCCTGGAAGAGGATGGAGAACAGCCTACACATGTAGACTACCATTCCACAGACAACTCATAAACCCCTTGTGGATCTCCTACAAGTTCCACACTAGCTTTACATATGCTTCATGAAGGCAAACATTTAAGAGAAAAATAGAAATTTGGACTTAAATGGAATAGTAAATTATCTGAGTTTTGCAAGAGCACTAACAATTGCCGGGGTATCTAAGGACCCCATCAGTGTAGGATTCATTCTAGGACCACTGTCTAGTTCGCTTTGGGATAACTAGTCAAAATGTTTTAAGGGATTTGCAGTGTAAAGAGACCACATTATCGGGCACTACAGTCTCCCCTAATAAATCTTTCTCTTTTAGTTACACATTTCCCCATCACAATATCTCAACATTTTGAATTCTCTACTTTTTCTATCATATATTTCGTAAGCTCAGCTGCACGTTGCTTCATAGTATCCCATTCATTTTCTGCCTAGTTCCTCTATACCACAAGATAAGGAACTGCGAAAAGAAGTAATGGTTGGAAGAATCCAGGAAAACTCTCAAGATCCAACAAGTGAAATGAAACAGTGACAATGATTTGACTTACCAAGTGAGAAGATTTCCCATAGCAGCACCCCGAAGGACCAGACATCGCTCTGAGTAGTGTAAACCTTATCAAATATGCTCTCTGGCGCCATCCACTTGAGAGGCAGACGTGCCTGTAAGAAATTACAATACGTTACAATGCAAACAAAGCCTCCCGGAAGGAATATCAAATTCTGGGGCAGACCTCCCTACGATAACTAAGTCTTAACTAAATTTAGTATTTAAGCAGATCTGTCATCTCCTTATAAATCCATTTGAGCCTTGAAAACTTTGATGTGCATTTGACCTCCTTAGATTTATGTTCGTCTGGAGCAAGGTTTAACTTTGGATTTTTCACCCACAATTACATTTTCATTTCCTTCGTAGATATCCATGACAGATTTGTTTTCGTATCGACTAAATATTTAGCCTTGAAGCTGAAGTGTCCTGTATTAGAAGAATGATATTCTGTGATCCGAATGAAGAAAAATCCATATTTTTATGCAAATAAGCACTTTGCATCATTCATGGGTGTGACCGCATTATTAAAGGGGTTGTTGCACAAAGAAAGTTAGGCCCTAACTTGCTCATCTTAGTGATGGGACCCCCACTGCTCTTATGTACCCCCGTCGCACCCTGTAATGACCAGAGCAGCCAGTCACGCATGCGCAGGCTGCCCTGTCATCTCTATGGAGCTGACATAGATTAGAGTAGGCTATCTGTGTCAGCTCCATAGATATGCGAGAAGGACAAGTGGTCTAGTTTGGATGTACATACCCAATTATCACCAAGACTTAACTTTCATTAATGCTTATAAAAAATGAAGAAGTAAAAAGTAGGGTGCAACTTCATCCAACACACAATGGGCCACATTTATCACTTTTGTGCGCCTAAGTGCAGTAGTTGTGTAAATTCAGGCGCACTGTTTTGCCAGAATTATCACAAGCTACAACCATCTGTGATAAGTATATTTTCTGCCTCTTATTAATCACTTTACTTGATCAAAGTTTAGGCGCAATTTTGGCGCAATATTAGAATAGATGCTTCCCACATCCCAGAATGAAGATAACACTCACAGCAGCACCCAGGTGTGTGACACCCAGCACCCAGTGACCTCCTCAGCAGGGGTTTCTCCTGGAGGGGATCCCCCAGTGCTGGTCTCCTGCTGCACCCCTGTAATTCTGCACAGATGAACTGCTGATCTAAAAAGTCTAAGGCTATAGCCCCCCCCCCCCCCCCCTGCAGCTCCATAGAGATGAATGGGTCAGCCTGCACATGTGCGGTCATCTCTGAGGTATATTGGACGCCTGTTTTCATGATCTGTGGGGGGTCCCATCACTGAAACCCCCACCAATCAACAAATTAGGCCCTAACAAGATAGGGCCTTACTTGCTTTGAGGGACAACCCCTTGAAGTGCACCCCCTCTTGCCCAGGGATCAGTACAATCTTAAAGGGGTTTTGATATTTCAGCGAATAAATAGTATTGTTTGTCTAATGAAAAGTTATACAATTTCCCAATATATTTTTTATATTGATTCCTCATGGATTTCTAGTTCTCCGCTTGCTGTAAAGATTCTGTTTACTTCCATTGGATAGAAATACGTCCCTGGACATGTGATGTCACACAGGTGCAGGGCTCTTTATATCACAGAAAGTAATCAGAGCTGTGTATTATAATGTGTGTGCACCTTGTTTTGTTATGTTTTAATAAATTAAAGGGGTTGTCCACTTTACCTCATGTATTATGTAAGGTGTGTGTAAGTGTGGGGGGCAGAATATAAGATAATTTACCAATATACATACAAGGTTCTTCACCACTTTCTTGATATATAAAGTGAAGCCTCCTGTCTTTTACCTCATCAGTCAGACATTCATGACCATAAAATGGCCGCAGATGGAGGGTCATGTGATCTCTGACCATGATCATTCACCCTACCAGTACCTTATGATACTATTCAGGCAGGGCGATTGCTCATGGAAAGATAGAGATCACATGACCCTCCATCTGCAGCCATTTTATGGACAGGAATCTCTGGCTGATGAGGTAAAAGACAGGAGGCTTCCCTTTACATATCAAGAAAGCGGAGTGGAACCTTGTATGTTTATTGGTAAATTACCTAATATCCTGCACTCACACACATTACAAAAAAACATGTGCTAAAGTGGCCAACCCCTTTAAAAAAAAAACAAATTTTTCAAGGAAATAACCTTTGTTTTGCCATTTTCTGATACCCATTACATTTTTACCCTTCGATGAGTTCATTTATTTCTACTTTTTACGGTCTCCTAGGGTGCTCGGACCCTAGGGGAATCTGATCTCTTATACAATACACTGCAATAGTATTCTATTACAGTGCAATGCACGTTACCAGTCTCGGGCAGAGTGTTATAGTTGTCACTGATTGACAGTAATGGTGGCCAAGATGGTGAAGAATGGATTTAACTTAGGTTAACACCCATGATCGGTGCCAGCAACAATCGTAGATGTTATCCGTATCACTTAATATACGATTAGCGCCTGTTTCCCGTTTATGTTGTGCATAGATCAAAATTTAATAAAGTGGGATGGTAAGATTAGTCTAGAGAAGGTGCAGCAGACTTTGTGTTCCCACCCATTAAGCACCAAAATGCAAATTTGTATATTTTATTTATATGTAGCACAGATTTGAGCAATAAAGTCCTATTTATGAGTACTTCACCCCATGTATGACCCTAGGCACATCCACTTCAATAGCTAAACCCTCAGTATGATGTGAAGCCAATTAGATCAAATAACATCGGGATGTGGTCTAACATTTTGATTAATGATCCTTCCTTATTTTTGCTGTGAATAGTGTTTTGTTTGTAATCCAAATCACATATACATCTGTAACGTATTCCCTCCATATCCTGAGAACGCTACAAGAGGCGGTGAACGCTGAGACTGGACAGCTGTGGGCTATGACATACAGCACAGATAATTGTAGGTAATCATAGACCCGATTGCTTTGATCTTGGCATAGGCCTATTACATCAACTCTCACCATATCCCACTGAATCAACCAAAACCCATCCAAGGACCACATTAAACAATTACGTAATATATAAAGACGTAAGGGCTTACATAAATGAAGTTTGAGAACTGAAGGAAAGTTCTACAACTCTCTAACACATTCGTGTTCGCTGTCAGTGAATGGGAACGGGTTTACATTCAGAGCCGGCTAAACCTGTAGATACCTAGTCTTGGCCTGAACTGAGATGTAGATACAGTAATGGCAGTCTAGACGGTGTTCTGTGAGTCAAGCAGTCTGGACCTTGAAATGACATATTAAAGGAAACAACCTCAAAGAAAGACGTTCAATGCGAATCTCATAGACTTACATACAGAAACTGTCTTCTAGTTCACACTTGTATGATTTGGTGAGCAAGTTTGCCTTTTATGTCCCTTCATCCTAGGGATTGGCTGGTCCCATTTAAAATTTTTGTTCCTTAGGCCCACTTTTCTCATCCCTGAAGAATTAGACCCTACTAGACTCCAAACTAGGGTGTCTGCTACTGTTTTTCTGTAATCCAGTATTGAGTAACAGGCTGGGCCCACCCGGGGATCCTCTGGTGGACCAGTCTGACACAGGATAAGTCTAAGCATCCGGCTCTCTACAAATCAAAGCTGCTGACATGTCAGATATCCAATGTATGTAGGACCTGAGCGGTGAGGACATGTCAGCTATTCTGTACTCACTGCTTGGCTTCTCCCCAGCTCTGGGAGCTGCACTGCCCTGGGTCCTAATGCGCGACTTACACCCGGCTTAGGAAACAAGGGCAGAGCAGGAGAAGACGGAAAGAGGTCTACAGTATTTGTGCCTGCTCTGGAGATTCTCCTGCATTAGTCTCTGCTCTTAGGATCTCCTGTATTGTTTCCTGCTCTGGTTGGGTCTCCTGTATAATAAGTCTTCTCTGAGAGGCCTCCGTTATTATAGGTCTGACCTGGGGGGTGTCCTGTACTAGTGCCTGCTCAGGGAGCCTACTGTATTAGTGCCTTCTTTGGGGGGGGGGGGGGGCCCGGTTTTTAGGGGGGGGGGGGGGGGGGGGGGGGTGTATTGTATTACTGCCTACTCTAGGGGTCTTCTGTAATAGTACCTGCTCTGGGGTTCTCCTCTATTATACGCAAAAACCTTCATTTTGTTTATTTTCTAGGAATGTTGTTAAGGTCAGGGTTAGGGTGAGCTCTAAAATGAGGGTTATGGTTAGCCTTAAATGGAACATGTAACTTCATTAACCCCCATAAAACCACCCACAATACCTTGTCCTTGCATTTGTAAGTCTTTATAACATGTTTCTTATTGGCCCAGCTGCAGCATGCTTTACAAAACCAACAGCGGACATCTGCCATTTTTCACCCCTGCCTCCTCCTGCTGATGCATCCGCCAGATTTCTGAATAGCCAGAGAATGACTTTGGCGAAAGGAGGCAGGGTGGGAAGTGCTAGACGCCAGCAGGAGGCAGGGTGGGGGTGGGAAGTGCTAGACGCCAGCAGGAGGCAGGGTGGGAAGTGCTAGGCTCCAGCAGAAGGCAGGGTGGGACGGTCAGGAAGTGGAGTGGGCAGGGCAAACAACAGTCAGGAGGCGGGGTTTCCTGACTACTCCACCTCCTTGACTGCATCTTTTTTTAAAAGCATGCTGTGGCTGTGGACGGCAATAAAAACACGTCCCAAAGACTTACAAACGCAAGGACAAGATACTGTGGATGGTTTTATGGAGGTTAATGAGGTGACACGTTCCCTTTAATGCTAACCCTATACCTAATGAAAAAAATTGAAACTAATTAACAAATGGAAAGAGCACCATTTTACAATAAATCTATGTTTAGAGGACTAGAGGTATTAATATACCAATTTCCCAAACAAATGGAGCAACATTGGTTAGTGGCACATAGGGTTATCTGATAAAACATTTCACACAGTAAGACAAAGATACTCCAGAATGACATGTGTTGCCACATATGATACAATTTTACATGTTACTTGTTATTAGAGTTTTTTAATCACTTCCACTTTCTGATGAGACTTCACCATTTTGATCCCAAGGGTGCATCCACACGTTCAGTTTTTCAGATGCAGATTTTGAAGCCAAAAACAGGTGGGGATCATAATGGATTGAGGACATATCATTGAGAAGAGTTACTCCTCCTCTATTTTCACTCCACTCCAGGTTTGGACATCAAAAACTGCATCTGAAAAACTGAACGTGTGGACACACCCTAAAAAGTAGTAAAAATGAGCCGATTTTTCCGTGTATCACTACCTTTGGTGGTGAATACATTTACTTACACTTCCCTTCCTGACGTAATCAGGATCTTTGTAAATATCTCTGGCCAGACCAAAGTCACAGATTTTCACAACGTTGTTCTCGGATAATAGGATGTTCCTGGCGGCCAAGTCTCTGTGAATGCACTACAGAAATAAGAAAAGAAAAATGTATCTTCCTATAATGGTAGACAGTTTTTATTTATTAACTAATAGCAAGAAGTAGTACTCAGCACAATCCAATTTCAATGGTCACAGTTCAACCAATAACAGGGCAGTGTTAGTCACCGTAACAGACTCTGGCAGTACAGTCCTTTAGTTATAACACAGATGGTGGTGCTCTGCTAATGCAATACAAACTTGCGAATAGGATCAGACTTAGAGGGGAGGCCTAGACAAAGGCTGCATATAATGTCGTCATTACTGTTTTAGTTAAACCCCCTAATTCATATCACCGCACCTGGATAGTGCCACTACAAATACTAATGGAAACCAAGATTGCAATATAAAAAAGAACAGAGAAAAACCATGAAGACAGATAATGTGGCCTCATCGTGGAGGATATCCACAGAATGCAGCAAAGTGTAGGGTGGTTGGACACAAAGACCAAAAAGGGCGGTCACACTCCAGGCAAAGTGGAGCTAGTGAGTCTGTGTATGGGGTATGGACAACTGGTGGCCAGAAGGACAGTACCTTATAAAAACTGTCCTATATCTGTGCTCATATGCAAGGCGGACAGGTGGCCTCGAGGCTCTGGATATATTGTGCCAGGGGACTTAACAGTAAGGCTACCAGTTCTTACCTATTGAGTGTGGTATGCTCCACCGCCCGGGAAGACCGCGGTCTGTTAAAATAGCCGCTGTGGGCATTATTCATTGAAAAATATTGGAGAACATTTATCATGAGTCTGGAAATATGGGTCTAGTTTTTATTATTTTTTGTAAAGTTTTGTACTTTGCTCATTTATCATAGTGCTTGATATATGAGGCCTGTGAGTCTGCTACTTTTTAAGACATTTGTCTTAAAATTCACACAAAAGAAAGAAAAAAGATGAAAAAAGGGCCACATTTATCACTTTTGTGCGCCTAAGTGTAGTAGTTGCGCCTAAATTCTGGCGCACTGTTTTGCCAGAATTATCACAAGCTACAACCAACTGTGATAAGTTAATTTCCTGCCTCTTATTAATCACTTTACTTTAACACAGTTTAGGCGCAATTTTGGTGCAGTTTAGGCGCCATGTTAGATTCAGGCACTTACATGTGATCCTGCTACAAGCTCCTCTCTGCTTCTCCCACATCCCAGCATGAAGATAACACTCACAGCAGCACCCAGGTGTGTGACACCCAGCACCCAGTGACCTCCTCAGCAGTGGCTTCTCCTGGAGGGGATCCCCCAGTGCTGGTCTCCTGCTGCACCCCTGTAATTCTGCACAGTATCCCCCTCAGATACACTGGTGATACTGTGCAGAATTACATGGGGGACACTTGTTTGTAGTATCTGCAACATTCTGCAAAGTTCTCTTGCTCTGAGCTCAGGAATATTACTGCAGAATATTTTGTAAATAGAAGGTGATGAACTGTAAATAGAGTCTGCAGCTCCTGTCTGTATGATCTGTTCTAGTGTCTGCAGTGTCTGGCTGAGCTCTGCTGCTAGAAATGAGCTGTTCTGCACAGGGGCTCAGTGCTTTCTTCTCAGATAACGCCACCTTCGGGCTGTTTTTGCGCCTAAATGAAAAAGTTGCAAGTGATGAATATCATTAGGCGCAGCAAAACATCTGGATTGGTAAGATAGATGAGGGAAAGCTGGTTATTTTTGCTGCGCGGCTAATTTGACGTTTAATCGCAAAAATGGCGCAAAAACGGTGCGCCTGAATGAAAAGGCGCAAAAACAACAGAAAAAACGAGTGATACATGTGGCCCAAAGTTTGATAAATGCTTTGCAAAAGGTAATGGTAACACCTAGTTGTCAATGCATTTACAAATATTGTAGGTGGAAATATAAAGGGAACAGCAGTGCACAAAGTGTAAGTAAAGATGATTCAGAATCTTTATTTCATGGGGAATAAAATATAAATGTAAATACATAGACGGTCCCCAACTTAAGGACACCTGACTTACACACGACCCCTATTTACAGACGGACCCCTCTGCCCCCTGTGACCTCTGGTGAAGCTCTCTGGATGCTTTACTATAGTCCCAGACTGCAATGATCAGCTGTAATGTGTCTGTTATGAATTTTATTGATAATCCTTGGTCCAATTACAGCAAAAAACTTTGAAACTCCAATTGTTACTGGGGCAAAAAAATTTTTTGTCTGGAGCTACAATTATAAAATATACAGTTTCGACTTACATAGAAATTTAACTTAAGAACAAACTTAAAGAACCTACCTTGTATGTAACCCGGTGACTGCCTGTATGTACTACAGCAAATAAGGAGATGGGATCTGTCATCTTTATAGGGGGCTTCTATGATTTAGCTATTAATGACCTATCATTAGATAATTGGAGGGGGTGTGAAACCCACAACCAAGACTGATTAGCTGTTTGATTCTATGGAACTAAAGCATACATATTGCTTTGTAGCGTAGCAGCAGCTTGCCTCATTGCTGTTGCCACATCCATTGAAGTGAATGGGTGCTGCTCCTTCAGAAGGCTTGGGCTATCCCTATACTAGAGATGGAGCTGTCTGCTCTTGGCTCAGTTTGTAGGGTCATCATCATATGACTTATACACTGCCGAGACCAATAGAGACCAGACAAGTCCTTGACTTGATTAAATAGGTGTCATTTAAATAAAAAAAAAATAATTAAAAAAAAAAATAATAAAATTAAAAAATTATATATATATATATATATATATATATATATATATATATATATATATGTATATATATATATATATATATATATATTCCATTCTGAGGCTTTATATATATTCCATACTGTCCATGTCTGTATATTGCAGGTCTCAATTATACTTTATATGTCATGTAATCCAAAACAATGCAAAAACACTATTCTACTATTATTTCTTGTACATGAGAGATCATTATCATGTAACGTGTATTTTTAGTAATGGCCACAAGATGTCGCTGTTTCTTTCCCAATAGATGTACAGTGTATCAGGAAGATTCTCAAGTTTAGGAAAAGTTTGATCTTTATCTTCTAGTTGTGTCATTCAAGAAAGATAGATTTCCACAGATACTTTACTGGGAAGAAATGCTCCATTTTAGACAAATATTTCCCCAGCTCCCCTGCTGTAAAATGAACACTGGGTTCATCTAAGGAGAAAAAGCAGTGCGGCATAGTCTCAGACATAGAGAATTGCTAATATTACTTTGATAATCTCGTCGGACTTCCCTTTAAATTGGTTCACAAGGAAAATCTCTCAAAACAACATGGATAGGTTATCTAGGGCCAATGGCTTGCAGAGCGTGCGGCTATTATAGCGATATGTCATTACAGCAAACGCTTTATTCCCAGCCAAAAAGTGAATTGAGGCAAATTAATTATTTTATAAGTATAGGAAATTACACTAACTTTGTAAAAACACAAGTCCACCCAAAAACTGACAAATGGTCATAAAACATATTGAAAAATGAATTCCCAGATTGTCTGCCTTGTAGTCAATTAGTCCTTATCAATTGGATGACATTACTTTTCTGGTTTAAAGAAAAACTATAGGGGGTGTATCATAAAAGAATGAGTGTCCAAAGTAGTAAATCTATAGAGGAATTTTGTGCAATATGCAGCAAAGACTTACCGGCTATGGAGAAGGCTTAGCCCGTGAGCCCTCTCCATGCAACGGGACTCGACGCACGCCATACTATTACGGCGCGTCGGTAAGGGGTTAAAAAAATGGTAAAAATTAACAAAATGAGTTAGGATGTATTTATTAAAAAAATTTCCAGGGCAAGTGGATCAACCTCGGGTCAATCATAAAAAAATTTAATTCAATTTTGCGACAGAGAATTGGCAAAATCTACGAATGGAAGAATAGATTTGTTTGTCTCTGATCTCAGCCTATCCATACCATGCATGAGATAAAAGATACATTGGTATTACACTGGATATTGAATTATTTTATCAATAAAGTCATGCCATTAAAGCGAACCTGTCACCAGGAGTGTCACTTTTAGCTGCTGTCAGGTTCCATTAGTGGTTGATATGCTGATTTAAAAAATGTCAGCATTCTAAATACTGTCACTGCTTTATAAAATTTTATTTCAAGTTACGTGGCTCCCTGCCAGCAGCGTCCAGCAAGTCCTGGGGCAAGCAGCTCCAACAGCCCATGTCTGCATTCTCCTCTCCTCCTCCCTCATCCCCCACCCCTAGAGGGAGCTCACCACGCAAGCAGGGGAGAGGTGAAGGGAGGGGGTTGAGTAAGGAGGAGAGGAACAATGCATCATGGACACTGAGATATGAGTTGATGGAGCTGCCCCCCACCCCCACCACCGGGACTTGCTAGGCAGTGCTGGCAGAGAGCCAACGAATGGCAAAATGCCAACATAGGCATTTTTAAAATCTGCATAGAATAGGCTTTTGGAATCTGCCACCAGCTGAAAAATTACCTTTCTGATGACAAGTTGCCTTGATTCAATAAGATTATTTTTTTTACCTTTCTAGATGATAAAAACTCCATTCCACGAGCCACCTGGAAACTGTAGCAGATCAGATCTTCCATAGTAAGTGGACTCTGCCATAAATCTTTCACTATATAAATGCACATTTATACATCTGTTATTCACATATTACAACAGTATAAATCAGTTTAGTATTTTATTGTATGTATTATAGTAGTATTATACTAGATAAGGTTGTATAAAGACACAGGCCCAAGCTATCAAGTCCAAGCTATAACCCTACAGTGTTAATGCAAAGGAGACAGAAGTCAATATTAGGGTTTACATTATTCTCCGACTTCAAATAAATCCCTGGATAATCATCCAGTGCTGAATAAATATGGATCCAATAATGAAGAATTTTTGGCATCCAGTCCCATCTTGTACATTATATACAGTGTGATATAAGATACGATTGTCGATGAGCTTTATAATACAAAGGTTCAAAATGGCGGATTGGTGGAGCCATCAGTCTATCAGTATAGAACATGTACCCATCCATATACTTGGAAGCCCTTAAGAATAATTTTTTGTTAAGAGCTCATACACATTGGACAAAACTTGCTAATTGATGGTGTTATTGAATATTCAAGGCTGGATTTAATGAATATTCATCAATCTACTTTGGTCTCATTATGGCCACCATCAGTTGCTTGAAGCTCCATTTACCGTAATTCTTTCTATGGCATGAATTTTATACTAGATGCACAACACCTCAGAAGAAAGATCGCCAATCCAACGTTGTTGCAAAATCGACATAGCACGCAATGTGACGCGCTTCGGATGGTCAGAAACGCGTCAGGTACGATGCTATGTACTACTTTTAATGCTGTCTATGTGATCAATAAAGCTGGATGTCGATTTTGCAAAGACGTTGGAGTGCCGACCTTTCTTCTGAGGTGTTGTTCATCTATTATCATGGGACAAAGAGGGGACTTTCTCTTTGGTACGTGCACCCAGGTTGGTGAGCTGAAAAATTCTGGTGTGTGAATATGAATTTTATAATGTAGCTCTTACTATAAAATATATTTAAGGCTATCCTTACACTCTGTGGTCCGTTGGTTCTGGTTCTTCGTCATCAATAACCTTCCGAAAATGGCTCCTTCATTGATGCCTTCCCTGCTCACCCTGTCAGCAATGACGGCTTCCACCATGGATCGGACCTGACTACGGGATCGTGGTGATCTCTCCTGAAAGTGTTAAAAACAGTAATTATGTTGAATTATTTTGCTCTGAAAAAGTTCCTTTATTTAATTTTCTACTTGAATATGGCAATAGAAACGATCATCCGATTTCTGTAATAACGTTTGCCGCGTGCCAGCTAGTAGCTTGCTTCCCATTTCCTTAATGCAAAACAGATCACATACTGAGTGCACTTGGAAGCAGAATTTAAGGAGGGAATGTAATAGAGATTAAAAAGTTGGAGGGATGAAATGAAGAGGATAACAGGAGAACTCTCCATACCCGGTAAGGAATGAATCCATCACGCTTGGTCCTCAGGTAATTGGAAAGATTTCCATACTTGCAGAATTCTACAATTACCATCAATGGTCCTAAAGAGGCGATAAAAATGTAACATTAGATTACTACAAATGTATGATTGTGATTTGAAGTCACACCCCTTTCCGCCAAATCCCTAAGTCACACCCCTTTCCGCCAAAATCACGGAGTCACACTCCTTTCTGCCAAAATCACGGAGTCACACTCTTTTCCGCCAAAATCACGGAGTCACACTCCTTTCCGCCAAATCACTGAGTCACACTCCTTTATAAAACCTTATGGCTTTGGATGGATAAATAAGACTCATTTTATGAAAAAGCCCCAATGTGTCAGGAAGAAACACTACACTATTGCACCAGGGAGGGGGGTGGGGGGTCACTAGCAGCCCCCCTATGGGTTTTTATATGATGATCTAATAGAGATCTACTTACAGGACCAGAATAGGGCTGGCTATTATTCTTGTTCTCGGTAAAGTCATATTAATTAGATTTTGGCCAAACAGCCAATAACTGAAGTTGACTTAACATTTTTTTTTTTTAAATAAAACCTGGACAACCCCTTTAATAGGGGAATCTGAGTTCACAAAGTTTTTGAAACATGACTTGATGGAAAAAGGCCAATATATTAAAAAAAATTTTTGGTTCACAATCTCAGAGATAGGACTCTCTTGAGATTGTGATCCTCCCCCACTGGTGTAAACCATGAATGGTAGGAGAAAACCCGAAATCTTGTGGTTAACTTTTCATGACTCAAGTAATTTAAAACTTTCTATCAAGCCTTCTGTCTGCAGTCGTAACCCAATCAGCTCCACAATATTATATCCAAGACAAATACAATAGACATCCCCTGTGGAACATTTTGATTCTTCTGGAGATGCTGAGAACCATGATTGAGTTATGGGTGAGTTATCCCCGGCAGCTGCCTCTCTTTATCTGCTTATGTTTTCATCCGAAATGTTCCATCTCAATAGTCAGTGATGACTAACGTGCTAAATATGAGCACAATGCCACGCTCATCACATCAGCAATGCCAGCCGTTCCCTCTCGAGAGTTTTTTTTCGGAGGCAGAATGGTCATTTTCCTTCTTGCAATAGTTTGGTGGTGACTCACGGCCTACTGCAAATATTTGCTTCTAAAGAAATGTTAAGTATTTTAAGGCACATCAAAAATATGTTAAAAAAATTAGCCGGTTTTGTCAGGGGAAGTAGTTTTTAGGTAAGCAATCACATTTGAGCCCTGGTACTAGGGGGCCATTAAACTTTTATCCAATAGTTATCCTTCCTGACCCCCTGACACATGCACGCTAGAAGCATGCATTTGTTCTACATAGGAAAAGCTGGTTGATCTTAAAGGGAACTCGCCATCAGATTTTCTCCACTAGATCTAATGACAGGTTCCCACAGAAGTCTTAATACTCAGTCCCATACTTTTATTGTATAAAAATCTATAGTTCAAATCTAGATAAAATTAAAAAAAAAGTTGCTAGCCCCTTCCCAGGAGACTCACAAAGGCGGTGTTTTCTTATCCACCAAGTCACTGTGTGACCTGGCTCATCACCCTCATCCCCCACCTCCATTTGTAATTCTCTTCAGCTAGGCACACGCTGCCATTGGCCATTGTCTCCCTCAACTCCCTCATTCACCCCTCCCTCAGAAATTCTTGTTAGAAGTGTAACACATAGCCAATGTCTCTCTCTACTCCTTCATTTCCCCGTCCCGCAGGAATGAGGGAGCAGAACTGTGTCACGCGGTGAGTCTCCAGCAAGGAGCTAGCAACTTTATTAAAATCTTAGGGATACTATACTACAGTTGTATATTTTAGTGAGAGTTCTGATTTGCTTTGCTTGTGTTTATGACACCTGGAGAAAGAGCCATTGAGTTCCTGACCGCATTTAATAGTATAAGTAGTGTAATAGTATTAATTAATGGAAGTAATTACACAATGGCAAGTATCATAGCATCAAACAGTATAGTAAAAACTACAAAGTATAACACAATTGAATTTGCCAAAACATTGAGCCCTGGGCAGTAAAACAAGTAATTTTTCACCCCCATGTCTTAGATCGCTATGTGCCTGATGATACTCAGCCCTGCACTTTATCTGCTTTATCTCAGGAATTCCCAGAATGCAGCTTCTGTGAACACATTATAAATCTGACAGCAAATTGAAGTTGGCAAAGAAACGAGGCCGTCCGTCATAGAAAGGCTATGGGTGCCACATTCTAAGCTCGGGTCAAGCTGTAATTTTAAAGGAGCGATAGGGCATGTAGTAAAAAACGTATAAATGGATCACTGCTACTACTCAAAAATATCATATTATAGTGTTAATATTTTAATAGCCAAAGATATGGAAGATATTGCTTAAAGGGGTTGTCCGGGAATAGGAATATTTTAATACTGTGGCTCCGCCCATTAAAAAAAAAAAGGCTGGTGGGGACCCCGTCTGCAGATTTTATTTGTAGTCAGTGGCTTTATTTTTAAAGACTCCCCCCCCCCCCCAGCCATATTATGAAATACCTAAACTTTTTTAAGTTTGTGCTGTTCAGGTGGAAAGATCTAGAGCTAAATTTTTCACCCAGTAAGCAAAAAAAAAATTAACTCCAACCAATTCTGACTCCAAAACTGAAAGTACCTAGGTAACAAGTACAAGTACTTACCATTTGACTTGGTGCACGCTCCTAATAGGTTGACTACGTTGAGGTGGTTGCCAATGTGAATGAGAATTTTTAATTCGGACATCAAAGCTTTGTGTTCGCTAGCAGTGGCGCCCTCTGAAACACACAAAGTCATTTGGATAAGTATTGTAAGTGGATTTCCAGATGACTTGTACATTAAAGTTCAGATTCAAAAAAGTTCCCATACCCTTTAACATCTTGACTGCTACCGTCATACAACTGCTGGTCTTACTGATGCCAAACGCTGAAGCCTCAACCACTTTACCAAAGGCGCCATGCCCCAGGACTTTACCTATATGAAGGGAACAGCAGGTACATATATGTATACATGTATATCAAACACATGTGAACACTCAAAAAAAAAAGTTATAATTAGAGAAGAGCAGACCCAGCATTCAAGGTTGGGTTCAGTGTTCAAATTCGTCCTTCTGACCTGGACATATTTCTGAATTGGTGGCTTAGCAGCCAATTCGGCAAATGGAAGCCCCTAACAACTAGCTATGGCTATGATCAACCAGGGGTACACCTGTTCGGACGCCAATCCGGCAATATGTCCATGTCTGGCGGCTGAACTTGAACGTCAGGTCCACATCATCATTTTTGTTTTTAGATTTGTCCATAAGAGGCACCATACTAGCATTTGGCTGTGTCTAGGCCATAGTTTGAAGTCTTACCAAGCCTTAATCTATCTCGAGGAAACTCCCACTTGCTTGAGTCATATGGAAGATATTCACACTGTTCCTCCAAGGGCACCTCACCAGGATCCATGATGATGGAAAGGTAGCCCGTTTTTATGTCACCATGGTTAGGCTGAATGTTCAAAAACAAAATTTTGGATTATGTAAATAAGGGACATTCGATTGTACCTAGAAAAGCCTAAAACAAGTCTGAACCTTGTAAATTTGTTTGCACTTTTTGGCATATACGTGGGGCACAGGGGCCAAAAAGTCACATATTTCATGGTATGCTATCCTTTCATTTGATGACTGGACGCCCATTTTTTCAATCAAATGCCAAAAAGTTTACTGTAATTTGCCTTATGCTGCGTTCAGGTTTGAATTTTTCCCTCCGTTGCAAGGATACTTGAAGAGGATGTTATTCTTGATGTATTCTTACAATGGAGTGCAGCAGCGTATCCCACTTTATGATCATACAGTGAGATACGTCCTACAGTTTGATTCCTCCCCCCAAAAGCGCAAAGAGGAGTGAAAATCGCCGGCAGGCAGTGATTTGCTGTTGCTGATCTGCAGGGAGTCTCCTATCCATATATGGACAGCTCACCAGGGAAACACCAATAGCTTATGTTCAGTGGAGGCCAGAAATTGATGCCATACAGTAGCATCCGTCCTCCACAGTGTATTACAACCTCCGCTGAGCCCATACTGCTTCCACCAAGAAACTGAATTATATAGTTCTGCACTATTGGGCTGTATGGCAGCTACAATATACTTACCCTTTTAATGTTACAGAAGATAAGAATGAGGAGGATCCAGAAGAAAACAGCGATCACTCCAGTGCCGATCAGAATCACAATCTCAACATTGGTTTTATCATCAATTCCTGTAGCAGTAGAAAAATAACATATGCTAAAGGCCTCAGCACTACAAGTATAATATTACCAGTATCATCTCATATGCAAACATACATTCTGTTACTATACTAGCTTATGTAAAGTTACAGGCAGTCCCCAGGTTACGTACAAGATAGGTTCTGTAGGTTTGTTCTTAAGTTGAATTTGTATGTAAGTCGGAACTGTATATTTTATAATTGTAACCCCAGCAAGATTTTTTTTGGTCTCTGTGACAATTGGATTTTAAAATTGTTGGATTGTCATAAGAGTTAACAATAAATCTTAATTACAGACACCTCTGATAACTGTTACAGCTGTTTATAGTAGCCTACGGCTAAAGTACAATAAATTACCAAAATCCAGAGGTCTGTTTGTAACTAGGGGTTGTCTGTAAGTCAGGTGTTCTTAAGTAGGGGGCCACCTGTATATTCAAGACTGAACTGATACACTATGTTATGTGCAGCGGAGGGCCAGATGGGGGCAGCACTTGACCCTAAGTTAATGACGACCCGTTCATCTATTCATCTCACAGTTCATCTATTTTGCTTGGATTGGAGCTTTAGGACAGACAGTAATAACCACTTACATCGTGAGCTCATTTCTCATTTTACATGTTTCTCTTGCTAGAGGTTATTTAATAATGTGTACTTTTTTGTTTGTTATTTTATTACAGTGTTATGCTGTGAAAATGATCATAATCCAGCCAGAACATAGTCTACATGTTTCTGTGGTCCACAGACTTTGCACACAATAAAAATTCAGGCAGGATTGGATTTCTCCTAGTATAATGAATACGGTCTACATTTACTATAATAGGGTTGGTTGAATTTATCATTTTTGCTAAAAAAATTGGGGCATTTATGACTCACACATTTAAAACTTGCTCTGTTTGGGCTGAGATTGTTGCTGAAAATTAGCGCTTTTAGTAGCAACTTTGAGCTAACGTGCTCCAGGCTGTCCCCAAATTACGTACAAGATAGGTTCTTTAGGTTTTTACTTAAAGGGGTTTTCTACAGGATAGGGCCTAACTTGCTGATCGGTGCTCGGCAACCTCCCTCAGCTCCATAGAGATGAATGGAGCTGAACGGAATTGCGTGGCCATCTGCTCCATTCATCTCGGGGAGCAACAAGAGGTCCGATAGAGGTACTTGGGACCCCATCAAACCCTTCGTTCTCATGATCTGTGGCACTGAGATCCCCACCAATGAGCAAACAGCCTAACTTGTTTGGTGGGAAAACCACTTTAAGTTGAATTTGTTTGAAAGTCAGAACAGGTATAGAGGCGGTCCCTGACTTAAGAACACCCGACTTACAGACAACCCCTAGTTACAAACAGACCTCTGGATTCTGGTAATTTACTGTACTTTAGCCTTAGGCTAAAATAAACAGCTGTAACAGTTATCAATTGTGTCTGCAATTAAGATTATTGTAAATCCTGATTCTAATGACAATCCAACATTTTTAAAATCCAATTGTCACAGAGACAAAAAAATTTTGGCTGGAGTTAATAATATAAAATATACAGTTCTGACTTACATGCATCTCGTACGTAACACGGGGACCGCCTGTATTTTATAATTGTAACGCCCCAAAAAATTTCTTTGTCCCAGTGACAATTGTATTTTCAAAATATTGTGCTGTCATGGAAACAAGATATATAATAAAGCTTCATTACAGACACCTTACAGCTGATCATTACAGTGTGGGACTAAAGTAACATCCAGAGAGCTTCACCAGGGGTCACAGTGGGCAGAGGGATTTGCTGTAACTAGGGGTCGCCTGTAAGACGGGGACTGCCTGTATAAGTTCTACTGATATAATCCCTTTAGAATACATTTAACATAAGTAATAAAAGTAAATACAATACTGGACTTTTAGTAACACCTTCAACAGAGACAACGGCGGAGGAGTTGGCGCATCCCTTCTCGTTACATGCGATGCAGAGATATAGACCAGCGTCTTCTTCTCTGACTCGCTGGATACTTAGTGTGTGGTTGTGGTTTCCTAATACTATGCCTGTGAGAAATACCAAGAAACACAAATTAGACTGAATTCTTACAAGGGCATTTTGCAAGGACTAAATAACTCAATAAACTCAATAAAGCAACACAGTATAATTTGCATGAACCTTTGACAATTCCAGATATCCTCTTCAATACAAAATACAGATGTGACTACTAAAACATTAACTTCAACTTGTTTAAAGGGGTATTCTCATGTTTGAAGTGAACCTGTCACCAGGAATGACATTTTTAGTTGGTGACAGGTTCCAATAGCCTGTGGTTCCCTGCCAGCAGTGTGAGGTGAGTCCTGGTGGAGGGACAGCTGCAGCCTGTGTGTGCCTGTGTCTCCTCATGTATTCTACCTCTACTTCACACCACCCCCCTCCCTCCCCTACCTGCTCAATGCACCTAATAGGAATTGGGGGGAGGGAGCTGAATGACTGTGGAGGAGAGGAGATTGAGACAGGAACACACAGGATGGAGTTGCCCCCCACTGGGACTCATCATACGCTGCTGGCAGGGAGAAAGGTAATGCAAACTAAATTATTATAAATTACTGAAATGATTCAGAATCCTGACAAAGGCATTTTTAAAATCTACATAGCGTAGGCTACCTGGTGACATAAGAACCTGTCACCAGCTAAAATGACATTTCTGGTGACAGATTCTCTTTAATATTTATGACTTGTCTGGTGAATACACGGTAGATGAACCTCTCGAGAACTGGATTCTCTGACCACCTTTGCAGGGTCGTGTTGTATACAGAGTTTGCCGCGCATGCACAAACACTTTTCATTTAAGTCTATGGGAGCGTCAAAAATATCTGGGTGGATAGATTGGCTTTGACTACATTAAATTCAATTAAATAGAGAGACTGTGAATATGTCACATATTATTTTCTTTGGCCAAGCCAAAATGGCTTTATATATCAAAAACTCCCATGGATATGTAATAAATATTTATCCTGAAATTATTTCAGGACTCCAATTTCTCCGGAAAAAAAATTACAGAATACCAAAAAATCACCTAACATCTGTACATGCATAACCCTTTGCCCTACACAGGGAATATAATCAATCGTTGGAAAGCCCTTGTGTTGATACCATCACAGGACCAAGAAGAGCAGAAATATGGTACTGGGTTACAGTGGGAACTATGCCAACGCTACCCCAATTATGGGCTCAGCTAGGGACAAATATTTAATTGTGGGATATCTATGAACACTAATTTAGTTAGACAGACAAGGGGGCAGATTTACTTAGCCGGTCCATTCGCGATCCAGCGCGCGTTCTATGCGGTGGATTCGGGTCTTCCGGCGATTCACTAAGGCAGTTCCTCCGACATCCACCAGGTGTCGCTGCTGCGCTGAAGTCCGCCAAGGTCTGCCGGAATGCACGAGCCTATTCCTGGTGAAGGTAAGCGCGTGTCCCACGACAATTTTTTTTAAAAAATGCGTCGGTTTCTCCGAATCCGTCGGGTTATCATTCGGCCACGCCCCCCAATTTCCGTCGCGTGCATGCCGGCGGCGATGCACCACAATCCGATCGCGTGCGCCAAAAACCCGGGGCAATACAGAGAAAGTCGCCGCAAATCAGAAATATTCGGGTAACACGTCGGGAATACGCGAATCGGGCCCTTAGTAAATGACCCCCATTGTTTTTAGATATTCTTTTGGGACACCCTATTTATAGTCTCCAATATATTGGAAACCTGGTTGTAAATGTTCAATACTCTGAAGCACCATCACAAGGAAAACTTAGGATTACATCCAGGGGTTGTCTGTGAAGTTCAGGACATGACAAGTCCTCCTGAGTGAGAGGACTAATTACTTCTCACTGTGGTTAATGGATGAGGATCCTAAATTGAGGATCCCCTTAATTTTGAAGCAGAATTTCTTATAATGGTAAATGAATGGTAAATACATTTTCCAAAGCAGCCAAACCATATAAAGTAAAGCAAGTTGTGTTTGATGATAATAAAAAACTCAGGACCTCTGGGGGCAGTACATGATACATGCATTTCTCTTTGGTGTTCTATGTCATTGTACCGCCCCTGAGGACCGCGTCTTGCCTATGTTCCATTAAAATATTATTTTTTTCTTTGAAAAACCAAAAAAAGATTATTATAATGTTATACCTGACACTTCTTCCACCAACTTGTTGTTCTTATACCAAAGTATTCTGGGACTAGGTGCTCCGTCGGTGTCACATTGCATAACCATGGAGTCACTGACATTCACCATCTTGTCCGTCAGGTTGGAACGAAAGTATGGGGCTTCCTGTGCTACAAAGGAGAAGGAGCAGGTTATGTATATGCTGGGTATCAGGTTGGGTGTACACTGTGATTTTGCATAGAGTTTTTTAATAAAATCAATATTCTACTCACCAAGAACTGATATATATTTCTTCTGACAGTGCTTCTCCCGGGTTTTACGGTTTTGGACTTCACAGACATAGGCTCCCTCATCCTTTATAGATAACTTGGGGATATTAAGGATGAGGGTCGCATTACTCGATTCTTCTTGAAGCTGTAGTTTTCCTTCCATGCGGTCTGCATACAGGTGCACATTTTTACATTCCAGTACAAGCGGGTTCCCTTCCGCACCATTTAAAGTGTTAAGGTTCAGTCGGTACCACTGCATGTTCTCATAAGTGTAATTATCCGAGAGGCAGCTAAGGCTGAGGTTCTGACCCTCTATTGGTTCCTTCAAAGGTTCGGGGTCTATTGCAAAGCCATCTGGAATTGCTGTTGAAGAGATTAAGTTATAGAGATGAGGTATTATCAAAAATATAGTGGATATAGAAAAAAACCCCTAAAAATAACAAAAATACCACTAATTATAGGGTGCTTCATTTGTAAACGCTTAAAGGGGTTTGCCCATGAAAGGAAGTTCTCAAATGCATGTTCTGCCAGATACAAGGTGATGTATGATTTAAAGGTGTTGTCCACTTTCAGCAAATAATTGATATTGTTTGTATAATGAAAAGTTATACAATTCTCCAATATACATTCTATATCAATTCATCACATTTTTGTTAGATCTCTGCTTGCTCACATTGCACAGGGAGCTTAATTTTTTATTTCCTGTGGATAAAAAAATGATCGCTGGTCATGTGATGTCACACAGCCAGGAACCGGTGTGACATCACATGACTAGGAAGCAGTTATTATACACAGGAAGTAAAAAATGAAGCTTCCTGTAGAATGACAGCAAGCAGAGTTCTGGAAAATGTGAGGAATTGATACAAACAATGTCAATGATTTTCTGAAAGTGGACACTCCCTTTAAATTAGTGTTGGAGAGGCATAGTGTTTTTTATTTCTTTAAATCCTTATAATAATACTGGATCCTACTACATACAACACACAAAGAAGTAGACCTATAGTATATTGGTCTATGGCTCCACATAACCTATAGTATACTGATGGATGTCTCCACACAATCTCAGGGGTGCCCTGAACTTGTTGCACAATAAGTTAGTGCAATACACATATGAGCTTTCCCCTTATCTTATACTATCCAATTTATTACCATACTGGTAATATAAATTAAATAAAGGGAACCTAAAAGTCACTTACTTGTTACATAGAAATATACCAGCCTCTCGTCTCTCCCGGCTTTGTTGGAAGCTGAACATTTATACATAATGGACAAATTTGCCTTCTGGATGACCATCTTGCTCACAGTCTGGAATTGTGGGAAAAATAGAACACATATAAAATCTGAACAAGTTAAGCAATTTATTCTTAAGGAACAATTGGTAATATTCTAGTATAATGTAGTGTCTAAAGCAGTGGTTCTCAACCTGTGGGTCGCGACCCCAGCGGGGGTCAAACAACCAAAACCGGGGGTCACCTAAAGCCATCGGAGCTGCAATTTTATAGCGTTTTTACTGCAAATCGCATGGTTTGGGGTCACCGCAACATGAGCAACTGTATTGCGGGGTCACAGCATTAGAAAGGTTGAGAACCACTGGAAGGTATAGTCTTATGGAACATTTACCAAAAATTTTGTAAAAATTATTTTATTTTCATTCTCTGTACAAAAGAGACTGATTCTTGTAAAAGAGGGGAGCAGCTTGTGCCCTTGTGTACTTTCCTGCCCCATCAATAACAGGAGAGTAACTAGATCCACTACAGCTTCTCTTCTTAGGGTTGGACATTGCCAACTTTCGGCTACTGCCAGAGATGTACCCGACCTTAACTTGAATATGGTATTATGCTTTGCCATGATATCACATAACAAAATCCAGTGAAATCAATGGACAAAGCCAAGGTAGGATGAAGCTATCAGTTTAACTGGTCACTCAGGAAGTCAGGCTTTGCCACATCTAAACCTGCAAACTACATCCACGTACATCAAATAATTATCTCTATAATATGGATGGATAATTTCTATAGATTGACAATGATATCCTTGTGGTCTAGGGCACTGAAGAGTTTTCAGTCACCTCCTTGTTGGTCTAGAGCAGTAAATGTATTGATAGCACCATCCCTAGTAGGGATCAGCGGACCCGAACTTTAGGTTCAGCACCTCCGCCTAACTCATGCATGTTGCTCAATTGGGTTGCAGAGAAGCCAATCAGATAGGTATGCCCGCCAGGCCAATCACAGCCATGCCTAGTAGCCCGATTGGCTACTCTACAACCCATTGAGCAACATGCATGAAGGTGCTGAACGGAGTTGCCGAACCTAAAGTTTGGGTCTGCTGATCCCTACCATGGATGTTGTAAGAAGCAACATGTCCAGGTTCAACGGATCTACTGAATGGAGGATGCCGAACCTAAAGTTTGGGTATGCTCATCCCAAATTCCTGGTTAACTGACTTCACACTGTAATCCATGAAAAATACTTCTATAGACTGAGGCTGCTGTGCAAAAAAACAAGCCATTGGCTACCTGTCACCCTCAGTCTTCTCTATAGGTTAAGGCACCAATTCTGGGATCAGCGGTGGAGGCCCTATAGTTCCTGGGCTGATAGATCTAGTTGGGTAGGGTAGCAGGGGTTTTAATTTACTAGGCCTCATAGGCTTTATTTATGCTGGACCATATATTACATCTGGACCTTGGCTTGCGGAATTCCCATCTGAGCTTTCATAAGTTTTACTGTATAATTTTTCTACAATATCCCGCCTGGCAACGTATGTGACATAAACTTACGTTCCATGACGCAATGATTGGGAATTATTCCATATAAATCTGGAGGAGATGTTAATACTGCCTGTTCAGCAGCTTGTCCCTTCCGTGAAGGGAACAGATGTGTGACAAAAAACAGGAAAATTGCAACCTGCAGGAGTGGTCTGAAAACAGGAAGCGATGAGGAAATAGGAAACTGGTCGTGTCTGTTAAATGTTACTGTTTTCGGTCTTATTTTATGCCTTTTAAGCAGGTACTTAGTCACAACGAATCTATTCAACACGTGAACCCACCAGGGAGCAGAGAGAGGTCAGCAGATCACACAAATGTTAGTATAGGTCATTCACTAGAAGACAGACACATACATGACCGTGTATCCTAACAGGAAGCCGCTCTGCTGCATACGGCGGGACTTTCCTTGCCAAAGGAAAACTGTAGGATCTAAATATATAGGGGCCTATAACCAGGACAGGAAAAACAGGACCCCAGCTATCTGAAAGGGACAATTTTACTTGCCTTGGTATGTAAGTGAAAGTACACTGGGATATAGAAAATAGATGTAAATCAGGTCCACTCAGGTGCTTTATATTGGTTTTTCGATTTTTAACAGTTTTCAAGATCAGGTTTCTTGCTACAATGTATCAGTACAATAAGGGGGTCCTGTGCTCACCATTTGAATACAGTGGTGGTCAAGTTGTACAAGTCTATCTCTCTCAGCTCGTAGACATTGACTGGAGTGACAGCACACATGTTCACCAACGGCTCATATAAGGGACACCTATACTAAGGATCGGTTGGGTTTCTATTAGTTATTATTCCCCGTTTTTTGTTTGTAATAATAGCACAGATCTCGAATCCCCCAACAAAGAAAAAAGCTAACTTTCTGAAAAAATGTCAAAATTACTGAGAGCATCTTCAACGTAACCGTAATCAAATGCATCTCTTTAGGGAGCATTTAGGACATGAACTCAACAATACTTGGCAAAAATCAATCTCCAGAGTCCGGACACCTTCTACACTACCCATCACTACTGCTACACATAGGCTTTACTTTTACGACCATGAAGAATGCGCCATAAGCAAGTGTGTGAGATCAGACTCCCTATTGGAGAAGTAGGTTGGAAGCATTTCTATAGCAGGAAAGCGAAAAACCTCTTTTTGGCCTCTTGTACATTGCAGAGTTTGAATGCAACAATATTTTTGAGGAGAATATATCTGTATTTCAGATGGAATATGACAGGATTTGGCACAGGTAAATTAGGGTTCCATAGAAATTTATGACTACAATGTTCTATCTTTGTACAATGGAGACACGATTTGATGGACATGTTTAAGGTGTGCTAAATATGGATAGTGGTGCTCAATATTGAATCGAAGTACATAAAATCCAGATATCGGAAGATAAATACCATGGCCTGCACTCCAGGCGAGTTTTCCTGAGGAGGAACGGGAATGGCTTATGATTAGAGATGAACAAATCAGTGAAGATTCCAGTTCTAGAAGCTTCATCCAATTTTTCAAACAATTTAGTTTGGGCCTGAATCAAATCGATGTGGAACAAATCTTCTAGATTTTTCAGATTTCATTTTGTTAAGGCCTTATGCACATGAATGTATGCTGGCCCGGGCTAGTGTGCAGGAGGGTCAAGCGATCCTCACCCCTTCCATCTCCATTGAAAGTCCATTACAGTGCAGTGAAACACCATGGTGCAGATTTAGTTGCCCATGGCAAGCAATTACAGCAATTACCGCTTTCATTTTACCAGTGCTCATGAATATTTTTAAAGGGAGCTGTGATTGGTTGACATGGGCAACTAAGAATATTCTGACAGCTTGATAAATCTGCCCCCACGTCCTCACTTCCCTGTGACTGGGGGTGCCATAGACATCTATGGGGGCCATGATTCAGCTGCAAATTGTGTGGCCGTATCACCGCCCCCTTCCCCCTATATGTTCATCTGCATAAGGTCCTATTTTTACAAAATTTTAATTCCCCTCGCCCATCCTTCTCCCTTAAGCTTTGGGATGAATGCCAGTACACTATTAGAAAGCCGCCAATTTAAAACATTTGTCTAACATGAATCAGAAAGGATCCAGATTCAATTCAAACCAAATCTAGACTTGTTCATCCCTACTTAAGATGTGACCATGTGTGTAAAATTACGGGAAGTAAAAAGATAATACAGTAAAAAAGTAGCGTAAACTTAAATATAACAGAAAGATATCATCCAGTTTCAGCTACTGCATCCAATGCTCATTTTTAAAGAGTGGGATAAAAGCTTAAATATATTTAAAAAAAAGTTTAAAAAATCAAAAAGAGCAGCATTTTCAGCTAAATAAAAATTTAAAACACAATTTATAATGATAATTCAAGTTAAATAATTATAAAATGTTATTTTAATCCAGAAATTGGATAAAATAAATAGAATAAAAAAATAAGGAATAAAATAGGCATTTACTATATATTAGTGCTTTCATGCAAAGACAATATACAAAGCTTCTTATATAAAACCCACCCGAAACAGTTTTTTGATGTCAGTTTCTCCCAAATTGAGGCTACATTCACACGATGTATGCCTGCTGTACCGTAGTACGGCAGGCATACATCGGCGCCGCGGAGAGGAGCAGGGGATGAGCGCTGCTCACCCCCGCCCCTCTCCATAGGAAGATACAGCGCACGGTGCCGTAACACGGGAAAAGATAGGACATGTCCTATCTTTTCCCGGGCTACGGAGTGGTACGGTGCCGCATGTGTGCGGCACTATACCGCTCCCGTTCAGGGCTGTGAGCCCATAGAAGTGTATGGGGGAAGTATATCGGCCGTATATACACGGCCGTATATACGTCCCCCATACACAATGTAAAAATGTGTGAAGTAAAACACTATGAGTACCCCAAAAATTGCATTCTGACACCTGAAAATACAATTTCTTTACTATAAAACAAGCAGTAACAATTGAGAAATAAGAAAGTTATGGCTTTGAAAAAAAAATTGGTATTGTCATGACTGATAGAAAATAATTATTACGTATCATTTTACTATACTTTTACTGTACAAACAAAAATCCAGAAAAAGGGCAGTCTACCATCAAACTAAAAAAAAACCATCTTAGATACCCAAAAAATTGCCATCCGAAAATACAACTTCCACCACAAAAAACAAGCCCTTATATGTTAAAGAAAAAAGCAAAAAGTAATGGCGTTGAAAAATTTCAATGTGTCCTCAAGTCCAAAATATTAGGTCAAATGGGTTTATTTATTTTTTTTGTTATATATTTTTTATTTGTATTTTTTTATTTATTTTATGATTTATATGTTTCTGCACTTATCTTTATATTTTTAGAGCACTTTTGAATCCAGGTCAGAATATTATCCACTTGAGTATTTTTATGCTTGGCTGATATTTCCATACAGTACAATACAATGAGGGTAATTATATCAGGCTAATTGCACTTTTAACCCAGGGACATAGCCCCGGTGTTGTTTCTACTTTCTGCTATGAATTTTTTTTTCTGGGCATTTCCTTGATTGAAGAATAGATTGAGCTCAGACGCTTATGTTGTTGTATTGTGGATAATTGACTTCCCCAATAATTCATGATTGTTCCTGCCAGGATGACTTTAGGAAGTGCAATGCAATCAGGGAATATCACCCAGAGACTTCATGGATACCTTATTCCGCCCCTCCACAAACTCTATGCTTTCAAAGATGTTCACATCACCATCCAGGGTCACGTCTCTCCAGTCTTTGCACTCAGGCATTCTGTCACGTTGTTGCCTGCGGGGAGGCGAATGATGGGGTCTGCAAGGAGAAAATAACCCAATGGAAGGACACAATAAATAAATACAAATTATATTTATTAATTAGCCATTACTTTACAAAGTAGATTTTTTTACTTGCTCTACTATTAGTTTACTTTACAAAAATAGTAAACTTTTTTTCCTCCAGACAACAATGCCACTAGACATAATGTGCATGGCCGCCATTGAGGTCTATTGTGCACAATCTCAGTGCGGTAAGACATGGTGCATACTCTGTGCCCTGGGCTGGCGTTAGCGGGTGGAAAACTGGGCCTTTACCCTGGGCCCCCTGTCCTAAAGGGGCCCACTGCATGTGGACTATTGTGGGCAGAGGATGTATTGCTCTTTTAATACCCCTTGGTTGAATGCCCGGGTGAAGATGCTTATCATCTATCTCCTGTCTATATATCGACTGTGAATCAGTCAAGTGGCTACACCGCAAATTATAGAGCAGGTCTTATACCTACCCATAGTGCTCACCCAGATTGTGCTTTCCGGCCGATGTCCACCTGAACAAAAACAGGCGCAAACAAAGGATCGCTTTTCCCTGTTTGCGGCCTGTATTGCACACATGGTTGTGTACGTAAGACCTTATTCATGGATAGAGTCCGCATTGCAGCACTTTTGAATAAGACAAAGTCTTTGAAATAATTTTTCTAGTATTTTTACCACAACAAAGTGAGAAAGACAATGGAATAAACAGATGAATATGGGGAACTTACGCGCTGCGCCGTGCATACATCTTGCATGGTGTCCATGGTCGCCACTGCCACTGAATGGATGTCGGAAGTGGAACCCCAAACACAGTACAGGTCAAAACATGTCGGCTACCTTGTGCATAAATATTTGGTGGTGAAGTCTCCTTCTCATGAATCTGAGGTGGAACTGAAAAAAACAAACAAATAATGGGACAATGAAATAAGTCTACGGCAAGGTGTCACACTACATACTTTATTGAGGGAGAATAAAAACCTGTGAACATAGGCACCAATAAGAAGGACATGTCAACAGTCTTAGGACAAATTCTCTCGGTTGTGTAATACAGTATGTTGAGAGTATATAAGTAATGGACAGTCCTTCAAGGGTTTTCCAATCAAATCAGTAAATGTTGGCAAAAACACAAATGGGATGGTTTACAATACGACTGATACTTCTTTCACTAGCCTTCTCTATCCTGCTGGTGGGATTGATCCCAGAATGGATAAGAGTTTCCCATTGGTTGATGTAGATGTGCGGCCCACTTGGCCCAGAACCTGTTCCACCCGAACAGTTTTCATGGCCATCAATTTTCTCCATAGTTTGCACAAATTTTTTCCTGCCATGCAAGGGATAGTATATCATCCCCAATACTCGTTACCGTTGATTGCTCAGTAAACGGTGTAGCGGCCGAGCTCGGATACTGCAGCTTAGCTTTCAATCATTTGAATGGGTGTTGACTGCAAGATCCGCATGGTGGTCATTGTACATTGACCATATAATCAGTTGGGATTAGAGTTGTCCTTCACAACTGCCCCATTGGGAAACAACTCTTGAACCCACATAATCATATTTAAATTTACAACAAACTTATTATAGAGCTATGACTTCAACCTCTGCTAGAGCTGAATGTAAAATATTTCAGTAATAATGAAAACACTAATGGGGCTCATTATTGGGATGTCCTATACACATATCCTATAAGTGTCTGATCACTTGAGGTCTGACCACTATGGCCTGTCACAAGAACAGGGGTCCTCAAGTCATGTAATTATGATTAGAACTCTAGCGCACTTTGGTCACCACCTTTCACTGATGGACCTCTATACTCAGTAGCAAAATTATAACCTGGGCATTTCAGCTAGCAACCCAGGGCTCAATGCTTTTAGGGACTCATGGCCACCCAAACCATAAAGCATGTATGATACTGTCTCGTAGAGATGACGCATCCCCAAAATCTTTTGGTCTTCGAAAAGTTCTTAAACTGAAGAACCAAAAGTCAACAGGTTCTGGTACCATATATAGGTCGTAAATGTCAAACCAATAAAGGAGCTGGACACGTAACATCAAGTTTTTGTAATGTGTGGGGCAGGATATTTAGGCAATTTACCAATTTTCATCTACCGTATATACTCGAGTATAAGCGGACCCGAGCATAAGCCGAGACCCCTAATTTCAACACAAAAAACAGGGAAAACCTATTGACTAGAGTATAAGCCGAGGGTGGGAAATGCATTGGTCACAGCCTCCCAGTATATAGCCAGAAAGACCCCTGTAGTGTATAGCCTGCCAGACCCTGTAGTGTATAGCCTGCCAGCCCCCTGTAGTATACAGCCTGCCCATCCCCTGTAGTATATAGCCTGCCCAGTCTGTCTCCGATGTTCCGGTCCTGCCTCGGGTCCTTCAGTCCTCTTCGGATTCTTCCGCTCCTCATCGGGCCTTCACGCTCGGCCGGCACACAGAATTACATCAGCTGCTTGCCGACGTCATTGTTTGTGAGCCGCCGGCATCACGAGGGGGCCCGGAGAGGAGCAGAAATCCCTGACGAGGACCCGCGGCGGCACCGGAGCATTGAATCAAGCATAGGACCTATGGGTGACGTCGTAAAGGTGAGTTTTGACAAAAATTTTTCTTGACTCCAGTATAAGCTGAGTTAAGGTTTTTGAGAACAAATTTTGTTCTGAAAAACTAGGCTTATACTCAAGTATATTAGAGTTCTTCATTGCTCTCTTGAAATGTAAAGTATAGCCCCTGGTTTAGAAATGTCTTTTACCTCTTCAGCTGCCATTCCTACCCATAACATAGCCGGAGATGGAGGGTCATGTGATCTCTAACTGTCCATGACCAATATACTTTTCAGGACCTTAAGAATGTATGAATTACTCTCTGGTACACTCGTTGACCATCTCCAGCTATATTGTTTAAGAATTGGAAAAGCTTTTAGAGAAAAATGAGTTCCTCTAGATGTTTGCAAGTTTTTTGACAGGAGCACCCAATGTTTGTGGTTTTCCATGCCTTGTCGGTGACAATTTTTGTTGAATTTCATGACTTGTGCAGGATGACATCATCCAGTTGTCATAAGCCATGGATACATCATAAGTTGAGGCCACTCTCTTCATGGATTTCATAATATTGGGAGGTCCACATTCATTCACTCCTGACATCTATGATACTTTTGCACCACCAGTGGTTTTGAACATCATCACCACATTGACCATTGACTTTAATGCTAAACTGTGTAACAATAATCTTACCTTTCAGACCCATGAACTAAAAACATACATCCTCTAAATAATCTATACATGACACAAATGTATGACAAATGTATTCAGATTTTTTTGGATATTTCTTCAAGGGTTTTTATTAGAAAGCTTGTAGCATTACAAGACATTTACAGCCGTACTGTCATTATTAAGATCTGACAATTACAGAAACACAATCATTATGACATGACTCCAAATTATCGTAAATGTTACAATGCACAACCTTGGGTGACCCGGAAAATATGATCAGAAACACATGTATGACAGTGGCATGTGCTGATAGAAAACACATGCTTAAATGAAATGAGAGTAGACATCCCCTTTATCATAAGGGTTCATATGCTCTTAATTTAGATATAATGTTGTAATGCTGTCACTGCAATTTATAGAAGTGTGTGTTATATGTGTGTTGGATACATCATCCGTGCAATTTTTTTCCACAGATGTGTTTTTTTTGTCTATGACCATGTTGCCAATGGGGCGTTTTATGCAGAGGTATGCCTACTATAACTGGAGCAGGTATCCAGCTGCTTTCACCATTTGCAATGAAAAGATAATAGCGTACTCGAAACGGCTCGATGCTCGCACAAGTATTTCGCCTGCTCGAGATCAAGCTTTTACTTAAGGAAACACAGTGAGGAACAGTGAAGAACACAGTGAAAACAGTGAATACAGGATCATTTAAGTGAAGAACACAGTGAAGAACACATTATAGATGTTTCCGTACATCTGCTAACTTATCCGAAGACATTAGTGCCGAATGGTGTTCTTCACAATTGTATGGAAACATTTGCAATGTGTTCTTCATACATATTGTTCTTCACATACTATTGTGAAGAACAGCGTTCGGCACTCGTGTCTTCGGATAAGTTAGCAGATGTACGGAAACATTTGCAATGTGTTCTTCAGTGAAGAACACATTGCAGATGTTTCCATACATCTGCTAACTTATCAGAAGACATTAGTGCAGAAAGGTGTTCTTCACAATGTGAAGAAAACATTGCAGATGTTTAACACGGGTTATTCTCCTTTTTGAAGTTCCACGAATATTCCATTGAATAAAACAAATGAAGAAACAGGACTGACTTCCTTATTTCTCAATAAAATGACACATTTTATTGCAGAACTTTGGCCCCCTTGAAAAATGCTCAAGTCTCCCATTGACTTCAATGGGGTTCGTTATTCGATACGAGCACTTGAGGATCGGGAAAAGTTCGACTCGAGTAACGAGCACTCGAGCATTTTAGTGCTCGCTCATCTCTATTGATAACATCTCATCCACTTCATGAAATATTTCTCGTATAGTAGAATGGTAATGAGACGCCTTTTTGTAGGCCATCAGTTGAACCAGCTGATATTATTCCTTGCGAAATGGCTGATTGCATTCTAATTACTGATAGATTTCAGCTAGTGTCATGGCTTTTTGCACCTCTTTCTTCATGTGTTCAATACTTTTTCCTTGCGTCTTTTATCATAACTTAGTTTATGGCGATCTATGGCTTTATTTCTTTACCAGTGTAAATTGGATGGGTTGTTACTAACATCTGGTGAGAATTTCATGTCAAAATCACCTTTAGAAAATTGGTGACAAATTCCATACTTATATTACACGTTGTACATATTGTTACGTTCTACACCTTCTAAATCGAATATGTGCAGTAACATTTTAACCCAGTCTCAGTGCTTCACTACTACATCCATCCACCCATAGAAAGATCGGATCTATAGAGACTCTATTTGACCCCATGAATTTTCTGTTCAAGCACTAAGGGACCTTGGGACTGCTAAAAGCCCTCTGGAAATCAGAGTTAACTTCAGAGATTATCCAGCTATGGTCAATGCACTGAACATCTGTGTACAATCACATATTAAGGGGATGGAGTATAGATCAGACCTTGAGGGATGATAGTAATTTTGGAACGGTACCAATTAAAACTTAATCCAGCAATTATATGGTGCATGATGTGGAGGCTATGATATAATGGAATCTGGAAAGTTAGTTAAGAAACCTTATGTTGTGCTTCAATCAGTGATGATTTGCTTCCTTCTAAATGAATGCAGATACTACTCAACGATAATCCCTTTAGGTGAAAAGTGAAGTATGGATATAATCTGACACCTGTAGGATTCTGTACATCCATGTAGTATGGAGGGTTTTATATCCCCTGTGAACCCCAATGGAAATTTTCTTTCCATCACTTTTTTATCCCAAAAAGTAGTCCACAGAGTGACTACGGCTTCTTTCATATGACCTTTTTTTGTATCCGTTCCGCATATACACCAGGAAAGCTCCACTGAGCATATGATCAGGGAGGTCCACAGTGAGGTCCAAATAAGGGAAACTTTGGGAAACATCCCAAACCCAGTGATTGGCACCAATGTTCACTCCTCCTCCGACTTTAGGGGTAGGAAGAGCAGGAACGTATCCCACTATAAGTACATTCAATGGGATACGTCTTAGCCAACCCTTATAAGAGTACGTCGGGAATCTGTTTGACGTATCCTTACAATGGAGGAAAAAAAAGGCAATGTGAACTCAGCCGAAGTGTTACATAGGAACTGATTTCTATTTAGATCTTATATTAGACATATCTTTTCATCATGGGTTTCTCTGGTTACATAGGTCTGGTCAGTGTCCTACTGCATACTTACCATTTACCACCAATCGCACATTGACCCACTGATGTAGTCCAGCCTGTTGGTTCTTTAATACCAGTGTGTATCGCCCAGCGTCCTGCTCCATCACATCTCTGATCTGCAAAGAGTGCAATGACTGTCGATGCTTTCCATTGCTGGTGCTTAATGGCCGGCCATCTTTAAACCTGACAATGTAAAAAAAAATAGGTTAATGTCCCTTCTTTAGGCCTAGGGTTTCGGACGGTGTCAAAATTTGTACACTGACAGCAAGGATTTTGGTGACTGTTATAAGATAATGCCTGAGGTGTAAGGAGACACACGCCTGAAATGACTCTTTGATCCCCCCCTGTAGTCACTGGAATGGACCTTGGTTCAGCCATCTTCAGCTAAGAAGGCAACAGTGGAACACAGTTCTAGTGTTCCCAGGTATCTGGTTGCAAGTGTGCAATACATTTAGTGTGGGTTTCGAGCTCTGGCTTTACTAACTAACCAACTGCCTTAACTAATAGAGGTAAGATGGTCGCCACTCTTGCACTCTTAGCAGGAGAGTTGCCCTACCTCCAGATGCTGTGAGCTTGCTGCATGTCATTAAAAAACATGTGTCATAGGTCAGACATCAATGGGTTAGGAGCTTGCAGTGTTGGATTTAAAAGGCAATTAGTGGTGCTTCTTATCCTGTGTACTCAGACTTGCATGGTTTTAAGAGTAGGGGTTCCCTTGCAATGGTAAGAGGCATGCAAGTACATGGCTTTCGTATTCATCCTTTTGGGACTAATGTTATGCCAAATCCAGTGGCACAACTTGAAGCTGATGGGCCACATGATGACCCCCGACTATAATGTGTGGTTTCTAGTCTTCTCATATGGGAAAGTGACACTTTATGGGCCCCCTACGCTTCTTGGGCCCAATTACGACCGTACCCTCTGCAGTCCATCAAGTTATGCCCCTTCAGAAGTTTCATTAAAATTGATTGTCATTCCTTCTACTAGCTCCTGTGGTTGTACAGACTACAAGGGGTATCAATGGAGATCCTAGTGTTTATAGTTGTACAGGTCTACACCTTTGACTTAACCTTTGGTTATTAGTTGTCCTGATGGTAAAGCCCTGTAAACAGAATCTAGACGATTGTTATTGGGAGCCTATCGTTATAGTATGCGTGTGATAATTCTTTGTAAATTTACTCCTATGGCACAGTTGACACATCCTTTAGGACAAGCGTAGCATTGGGATCCTACCATTGATAAGTAGGGGTTGGGTAAGCAGAAACCTTCACCGAGAGTCTGGTCAACTTTTCTCCAGCTGTAGCCTCGATGACTGTGTTATCCTTGGTCTCCACAGAAATAAAAGGTTTTTCTATTGAAGAAAAGAAAAAAGTTAAAAGAAACAGTTAAAAAAGAAAAATACATTTTATAGCTTCAACTTTGTAAATGAATACAATACACATTATAAAAGAAATATTGTCCATCGGGTACAAGTGGCTATGATCTACTCTTCTTCTGTTACCAAATTGTGAACTGCCACTTCAAGAAATGATAGGGTCTTATGAGAACCCCCAAATATTAAAATGTAACCTCCACTTGCCCTGTAATATTTGCCATTGTGGCAATGTTAGGAAATTCCAATATCCATCTGGCAGCTGATTCTTCTATTAAGGGTAGATTTGTTGGTTATTTATTTGTCGAGAGGGTTTAGATATTTGCTATATGTCTTCTGTGGATAGGGGATAACAATTGGTTGGGGGTCTTACTGGTGTGAACTCCACTTATCCCAAGAATGGAGGCCCTATTCTAACTAACTGAATGAAGTGATGCGTCAAGCATGGATCCTTAAGCTTGATACAGGCAGTCCCCGGGTTACATACAAGATAGGGTCCGGAGGTTTGTTCTTAAGTTGAATTTGTATGTAAGTCGAAACTGTATATTTTATAATTAAAGTTCTAGACAATTTTTTTTTCTTTTCTCCCAGTGACAATTGGAGTTTCAAAATTTTTGCTGTAATTGGACCAAGAATTATCAATAAAGCTTCATTACAGACATCTTATAGCTGATCATTGCAGTCTGGGACTGTAGTAAAGCATCCAGAGAGCTTCACCAGAGGTCACAGTGGGCAGAGGGGTCCGTCTGTAACTATGAGTTGTCTGTAAGTCGGGTGTCCTTAAGTAGGGGACCGCCTGTACAACAGTATAGGAGCCTAATAAAATGCCAACTACCTTCGGCACTCTGATGGACTGTGAATGGGGTCTATGATTTGTAAAGCACTGCGGAATATGATGGCTCTGTATGAATAAAGATCATTATTATAAAAATGGGGTTGTTAGAGATAGAGCTCTGTGCTAACTAATTTTCACAGTTTTTTTACACAGTAACACGCTCAACCTTCCGCTTCAATCAGTTACTGAGAACAGGACTTGTGATTGGTGGGAGTCCATTCTTGTGATCGGTGGAGATCTCAGTAGTCAGACCTCCACTCCCATGGATAGGGATGGACAACCATATCGACCTTTTTACAACCTCTTTAAGGCAAATTCTACTCTGTTCGTTCTTGTAAATGGCGTAGGCCGATATATAATTTACTTAGGCGGAAAATATATAATTTACCAGTATCAACCCATGTCAGATAGAAACTTTTGTCCCTACGACATTAGCCATACACCCCTACTAGTCCAGAACTGCATTGATGGAGATCTGCTTCTTTTTGCCATTATGCTGTCGCAGGGGATACTTCTACTAGGTGGAACTCAATGGGGGTCATTTACGAAGGGCCCGATTCGCATTTTCACGACGTGTTACCCGAACATTTCCGATTTGCGCCGGTTTCCCCTGAATTGCCTGGGATTTTGGCGCACGCGATTGGATTGTGGCGCATCGGCGCTGGCATGCACGCAACGGAAATTGGGGGACGTGGCCGACGGATTTGGAAAAACCGCAGCATTTAAAAAAAAAATCTGTTGCGGAGCTTACACTTACCTTCACTCAGCCAGGCTCGGTGAACTCCACTGCGTTCCGATGCTTTTCAGCGCAGCAGCGCCACCTGGTGGACGGCGGAAGAACTACCTTAATGAATCCCGGCCGGACCCGAATCCAGCGCAGAGAACGCGCCGCTGGATCGCGAATGGACCGGGTAAGTAAATCTGCCCCAATGTATTCAGTTTCATACATTTCCCCTGGTAGTGTCTGCATGGGGCAAAAATCTATAATATCACAATACAGACGGATTATCAGATCTTAAAGGAAATCTACTATCAAAATTGATCATGATATACCATGGGCACTTGCTCATAGATCCACCCGCTGTGACTGTGGTAATCTTCTTACATTTGTTATTCATGGCTTCCCTCCTTCTAAAATCAACTTTTACAATTATGCCAATAAGCCAGATAGGTTAAATATCCCCCTGTGGGAGGGAAAAATGCTCCTGCACAATGTAAAAGCCTGTGTAGATAAGGCATAAAGGGCTTCTCATAACACGCCCATAGCCTTTCTGGCTCATTAGCAAAATTTTAAAAGTTGATTTTAAAAGGAATGAGGCCATGGATAACAGATATAAGAAGATTACCACAGTCACGGTGCCCAGATATGTGCCCCTGATTTATCATGATGGATTTTTATGTTGGATTTCCTTTAAGATCTGATAATCCATCGGTATTGTGATATAGATTCTTGCTCCATGCAGACACTACCAGGGTAAATGTATGAAACTGTATGATGGATTTTATATAGTCACTTAGTTTATTTAGTGTAAATAATTCATGAAGATCTCCACAGCTTTGCAAAATTTCTTGTGCAGACCCTCCCACTCTCCCACCCTAACACCTATTTTGCTACCTAGGCCCCCACCACCTGCTCTCATAGCTCATCTATAATACCACAAGGTAGCCCGCACCGTTTCCCATTCATTCTGTACCGTGCACTATGACCTCGATGCTCTCCTGGTACTCCCATGTCTCACTCACGGCATGGCACTCATACTTTCCCAGGTCGGATTGGTTGACGCTGGGCACTATAAGGGTACTGAACAATTCTGTGTGGTCTTGCTGGGGTATTCGATCAGAGTGCTCGGTCACAAAGCGGTTATTCTGTAAAGAGATGAAGAGTTAAGGTACCTGTGTCACTTTTATAGTGTAAGCACATTATGCTACAGGTTTTTCCCATTGAGGTGTCAGATTAAATATCATGATAGAGGAGGGGCAATGAGTCGCCCTACTACAAATTAGAGACCATATTACTGCATCGGCGAAATGATGACCACAGCGTCATACAATTGTATTGTCGTCAAAATCGAAAGTCCAGAGCAAAAACAGAAATCAAAACAGAAATGTGGATCTTACATGATATACCGTAGTAAACATATCAAGCATCTGAACCAAAAATAAGACATATAGTAAGGCATATAATTTTAGTAATCTGTTGTAATGGTTGAGTAGACTTGAACTATCAACTGTGTACAGCTATTTAGTAGTGGGAGTGGTGCTACTTTATAACATGCTGCCTGCAGATTGGACACCATGTACAGTTTGATCAGCTTCTCCTGCTCTATAACATGCTGCCTGCCGATAGGACACGATATACAATCTGCTCAGCTATTCTTGCTCTATAACACACTTCCTGCAGATAGGGCGCTATGTACAAGCTGCTCATCTCCTCCTGCTGTATAACATGCTGCCTGCAGATAGGACACTATGTACAGTCTGCTCAGCTCCTCCTGCTCTATAACATGCTGCCTGCAGATAGGACACTGGGGGTCATTTACTAAGGGCCCGATTTGCGTTTTCCCGACGTGTTACCCGAATATTTCCGATTTGCGCTGATTGTACCTGAATTGCCCCGGGATTGTGGCGCACGCGATCGGATTGTGGCGCATCGGCGCCGGCATGCACGCGACGGAAATCGGGGGGCGTGGCCGAACGAAAACCCGACGGATTCGGAAAAACCGCCGCATTTAAAAAAAAAATTGTGTCGCGAAAATTTCACTCACCTTCATGCTGGATAGGCCGGTGTATTTCGAGGCATTCCAGCGGACTTCAGCGCAGCAGTGCCACCTGGTGGACGTCGGAGGAACTGCTTTGATGAATCCCGGCCGGACCCGAATCCAGCGCAGAGAACGCGCCGCTGGATCGCGAACGGACCGGGTAAGTAAATCTGCCCCACTGTGTACAATCTGCTCATTGTCTCCTGCTCTATAACATGCTGCATGCAGATAGGACACTATGTACAATCTGCTCAGCTCCTCCTGCTCTATAACTTGCTGCATGCAGATAGGACACTATGTACAATCTGCTCAGCTCCTCCTGCTCTATAACATGCTGCCTGCAGATAGGACACTACGTACCATTGGCTCAGCTCCTCCTACTCTATTACATGGTACTTGGAGATTAAACATTTTAATGTCGGCAAGTTCCCTTTAAATAATTGTTAAAAATGGGTAAAAATAAAATAAATAAGAAATAAGTAAATATGAAAGTAATAAGACATAAATAACATAAAGCTCACACCTTTTTTCCAGGGTAATCCCACTGAAAGCCAACAGCTGTATTAAACTCTGCAATTACGGTGCAGTTTAATACTAGTTGGTCTCCTACTAGCAGCTCCACCGTGTCTTTTGGGGACAGGTACATGTTGTAGAAATGGTATCCTGGATTTATAAAATAGTCATATGGTCAGTCTAATGTAGCAAAAACAACCAATAATAATAATAATAATAATAATAATAATAATGATGGTGATGTAGATACCAGACATACGACCTACCTGTAAAGTGGATAAAGAAGTGATTTGACATGAACACCTTTCCATCTATGATGGTCATACACTGGACAAAGAGGGAATCTCTTATCTCGTCTGCAGGGACAACCATCCCTTCTTTATTGTCCCATGTCACGCTGCTCCCATCTGGAATAATGTTGCTGCTTTGCTAAAATAAAAAAATGTACAAATGTTACAGGGGGGCACGATAATAACATTTAAATGAAGTCATTTGAGATTTTTCAGAAATGTCTGAAAACAGACCAATTAGAGCTCAGCTTACATTTTCCCACATCGGTTTTTAAAATTAAAGCTGGCCTCTGATTGGTTTCCATGGGCAGACACACCTGATAAATCTCCAAAATGTAATACACTACCGAATGTCTGGATAATATGTACATTTAATAATGCGGAAATCAATTTGATTGAGATTCTTTTTTGCAGAATTCCCATTGAATATCGAACCATTACTCGCCCCTAAATTGTTCTAGCAGTATGCCAATAATACTATTGTTATTAGGGGGCTATCAATGATTCTAGGAACAATAGGTCCCTCACAATTTCACTTTTATCCTCCAGGAGTGATGCTTCGTAGGGTGAAGATGTGGAAGAACTAGCACTAAGGCTCAGTAGGAAACTGCTGAAGGTTCTGGTTACTTCTACTGGTTGTAAAACCCAATAAATAGGTACAATCAGTGTCATACTGAGGAACCATAAGACCATACGAGGTGTTAATGGTTAGGGTCTAGCCTAATCCAAAATGCTCCTGTGCGTCTTTATGTAGGATGGGATAATACTTGTAAACCATCCTATAAAAAATAGACCCCAGGGCAGTGATGGCAAACCTATGGCATGGGTGCCAGAGGTGGCACTCGGAGCCCTTTCTGTGGGCACCCAGGCTTTCACTCCAGGACAGAGTTCACCAGACAGGACTTGAATCTTCCTGCAGTTCTAGACAACTTGAGATGCTGCTCTCAGTGCTTTTTTAAAGTGAAAAAACTTTCACTGATTGAGACTGCAAGAAGAGTAAGAACACTGCCAGATTATCTTTTGAGGTCCGTTTGCTGGCCCCATGATTCTTCCTGTACAAAGAGACCCTGGCAAGAAGCTACAATGTCTGAATTTGCTTCTCCTGCTTTAAACTTTATTGGTTTCCTCAGGAGGTCTATACGACTGAACGTTGTGGGAGAACAGGGAGCAATAATTTACTGTTTAAATTGTCATATTAGCACTTGATGGTAAATAATTAGGTTTTGGTTGTTACTTGGGCACCCGGTCTCTAAAAGGTTCGCCATCACTGCCCTAGGGTCAGGTAATCTACTGTAGTCCACTTTTGCTGGATGTGGAAAGGCTATTACTATTTATCCTCTGGTGCCGGTCCAAGCCAGGGTTCTGCCAAATTTAACTATTCCATGTTCCTTGCTAAATTCCAGGGGAGGTTTCCTGATATGTATAGAACTGTAGAGCTCAACTAATTAAAGAAGTAACAAAAAGGGGAGATCCGATCACAACAAGTTATCCCCTATTCACTGGATAGTGGATACATTAGAAATCATTAGGGGTCTTAGTGGTAGGACCCCCAAAAGAACGATGGTTAGGTCTATGCAGGCCAAGAATGTCAAATGTCCCATGGGGGTGGGATCCATCACTCCACCCCAATGGAAACTGGCTGATAAATTGAGAGGGTCCTGCCTCCGGAGATCTCTGGCATCACTGGTGGACAATTATGCACCAGGCCCTGTCTGGCATAGAGTTGTGTTCCTGAATGCGCACAGGCTATAGCTAGTGCAAAGGTGTAGGCTAGGAACGTCACTGGGCACGGCCCCCGTCACAGCCCTCCATGTCCTTTTGACATAGAGCTGGTGTATGGAGGAAAAGAATTGCAATTCCTGGTATTGCGCCAGGAATTGAGATTATTTCAAGGCTTTTATATCAGAAAACTGGTGCACAAGCCTTGATAATTCTCCCACATTAAGTTAAGTAGTTTAGATTCAGTGGTTCTCAACCTGTGGGTCGGGACCCCAGCGGGGGTCGAACGACCAAAGCCGGGGGTCGCCTAAAGCCATCGGAGCCGCAATTTTACTGTGTTTTTACTGCGAGTTGCATGGTTTGGGGTCACCACAGCATGAGGAACTGTATTGCGGGGTCACAGCATTAGAAAGGTTGAGAACCACTGGTTTAGAATAAGGATTTATGCTCTCATATAGTACTATACTGTTGTATTCAATATATTTATACATTGAGAATACAGAAAAATCTGCTGGTTCATACCGTTTGCAGAGTAACATTGAGGTCTGGAATAGAGACTTGGCACGGCACTCTGGTTGTTGCCTTATTTATTACTATGGTCCCAACAGGGTTGATGAATGGTTTCTCCCAGTCTGATAATACAAGGCAGAGAATCAGAGACAGATGCAATATATATTTAAACATTTCACAACAGTAAATGATGAATTATCATAATCTTTTTTTCTTGCTGATTATTCTCAATCCACTTAAAGCTTTCTAAATTCTCTCCAAAGTTATATTTTTGCCCCTTGAGTAGTCAGAGAGCACTGAGCCTGGCTACCCCGCTGCACTATGGATGGAGCTTTCTGCTTAGTTTATAGTATAAATTAAAAGGGATTTAGCAGTCTGAATAATGCTTAAAAGGTAACCTGTTAGGCAGGTTGGGACCACTACACTTGGTTTGGCTTCATACACTTGGGTTTTAGGTCCCAAGCATATTGAGCTTACCTCTGCCTGTTGCCGGAGAGATTGAGAGAAAATTAAATATAAAGTTGCTTTGATCTAAAGGAATGGGTCCACATGTACACTGAGTCTGGTGAAGCCCCTGGGCACCACACCTTGCTTTACTCCACATGCTTAGGATACTGGGTGACATGTAACACCCTGCTTATTTTAAAGCTTTTCCACCCTGTCAGACCCAATGTAACCACCAATCCCACCATATTTACTATAGTGTCCACCAGGTGTCAGATGTGGTCTAAATAGGTCCAACTTGGAGCCTCTTAGTAGATCAGGGAAGGCATGCCTCATGGGGTAGGGACTTTTTGCGACTGGCGTGTCTTAATATATTCCCCCCAATATGTTTAGGAATCTAAACCCCAGCTGCAAGAAGCCATGCTGTTTTTTTGTGGTCCCAAACTACCCTACAGATTTCTTGAAACTTTCTACCATCTTTTCATCCATCTCTGGGAGTCTTGCAATAGCTGGAGAGCTAGAGGTTGGAGAACCTCACTAAAAATATGTCACACATTTTCAAAATGATATCACCTCACCTCTCACAAAGACATGAGTGTTGACTGCAGTGGTACCCTTGACCCTGGTGTTAATATATCTGTAGTGGCAACAGTAAATGCCGGAATCCGTAGCAAGAGACTGGGTTATTCTGAAAATCTTGCAGTATGGTTTGCTTGCTGTTCCTTCGCAATCCTCCACTGTAACGCTGCGGGTGCCATTGATAATCACAATAGTATCAGAGTCCTTGTCATTCTGGTTGGACTCTACAATGCCTCCAGGCCACGTCCACTGCAGAGGCCACTGCCCCCTAGAAAGAATCAAGAGAAAACAACACTTAAAAACAGAATTGGCCATATACAATGGCATTACCATTGACCTGTTGTGACTATGGAAAATTATCATTGTAGAAGGGCAACGCTTAGCGGTTTTTAAAGGCTCTAAACGCTAGTTGCTTTGTAGGTCTATAATATAAGAAGTTTGTACTGCTGTAATCTATTGAATTTTTTTGAACATTTTAGGTAAGCCATATGCCAATGACAAGTTTGCTTATGAGTAGGGGCAAAGGATACTTGTAGGTCTCTGCCAGATGGGGTTTGGTGGGCATATGTTGGCTCTTTCAATGAACACCCAAGACAAACCTGATAAACTGCAGTACCAATGTTCCAGCTGTGAGGTCCTACAATTTGTCTGGACACCCAATTAAATAGTTCTGAATAGCCAGCTAACATCAGACATTTTCTGGGTATACTTTAGTCAAGGGCTTAATATGTGCACATCGAAAGGTTACTTAAGCTTGCTAGCAACAATGGATATCCCTTGTGGAAAAAGTCATGATAATGTCATGATGTCATATTGTGGCATCTGAAGAAGGAAGAGGTTTGGGGTTTCTTGCCAATTTTTATAATGGTCTGGTCCCAACATGGTCCCAAATCAAGACCAGGACAAGTCATTAAAATTCTGTATGTATGTTTATCACATCCATATGTTAGTATCTGTAGGGTGGAACCGCTCCTTAAAGAAGTAAAGACTGTGAAACTACTTATGGAAAAACTAGCAACATTAATGTTGTCCTCAGTCCCCGAGACATTGGACGCCAATGATAAAAACGAATGCGGCAATGTTCTTGGGATCTGAGCCGAGCTCACACAGAGAGCTGTGCTGAGTCAGTACATCGTGCTTCCAGAATCATGAATCAATCAAACCCTACAGATCTTACTAAAAATAAAAAACCCTCCATGGCTTGGATGGGGTCCCGATCTCTTGACTTGATGGGCAGCGTTATCTCTACAAGGCACCTGCACCACACTGTTTTCGCGGTGAAGTGGGTTGACTTCATGTAATCTTTCCCGGGTGGTCTGCAGTTATGATACCGTATGGCACAGCTGGACCTCATTATACAAGCCGGAGACAGCATGAAAAGCATCAAATCTGAATAGGGGTATGTAGAGGAGAGATGAGAAGCTTGGCTTCTTTCCACTGGAGCTCCTAAGTGAGGTGAAAGACAATATCTCAAGAAAGGAATATAATAAGGTCCCTAGGTTCCAGCCATGGGCTCCCCTGCCAATAACAAACAATGTGTTGGAACAGGTTCCGTGTGGATCTTGGTGATTGTGTGAATAACACCATAAGTGACTGACAGACTTTGTGGAATGAAAAGGTGAACATATCTGAACTGAACATAATTTGTCCTTTTTTTAAGAAGTTCACTTCAGAGCATTCAACCACACCCTCGTAAAGCAGAGAGTCCATCAGACAGAGGAATAGTCGGAGGCCGTGCTGAAAAATAGGGGGTTGCTCATTATTTAGGGATTGTAAACCAAGTACACATACATGCGGGTATGTTCGGACAGGATCGGTCTTGTTTTAGCGCCTTCCGCCCTTGTTTTTATGAAAAAAGGCTTTAAAAATTAGGCAAATGTGCGTAAGGTACTCCGGGCTCAACTAACTGCTCTGGAGCCCAGAGCCCCTTGTTATCTTTTGCATCATTTTTACAGTAGTATTTTTGTATATACAAGGGCATAAGGAACTAAAAGAAGAGTGTATCCTGCCAGAGGGGGCACACACCTGCATGTAAGTGTACTTGGTTTACAACCCTTCATCCTGGTGATAGATTTCCTTTAAGTAAAGATATAGGCAATGCCCTAAATGGCAACACTCAGTGGACTTGTTTCATGTATTTCAAAGACAAGATGTTGTAGAATTGTTATTTAATAAAAAATACAATAATTTAGTAAAACAGACATCCTAGGAGATTATATTTAACCTGTCGCCAGGTTTTACCCCACTAAGCTACTAGTTCCCTCCGGTAGAGTACGGAATGTACTTTCTACATTCTTTCTTTCATGTGAAATATCACACATTTACCAATAAAAAAATCTCCCCCAAAGTCGGGCAAATTTTCACTTCATTTTCACATGAGATGAGTCAAGTGGATACAGGGGAGGGTCACGTCAGACGCCTCTATCTTCTATTCTATACCACCTAGAAACATGCTTTTTGTGTCATATTAAAGATGTGAATCTCATCTTTCAGATCACATAAGGCTCATGGTTCTGTGAGTTAAAGAACACTCTCGCTTATCCAAGATCAAAGATCCTGATACCAATGATCAACCAAAGTGCTGTTAGTACAAGATAATAGTATGACATACTGGTCATACTATTGGAAAATGTATTTAATAACTTTGTTCATATTGTCCTTTTTTGCAAAATATTGGTTTATATCCCTAATTATAGGCTTTTGGATTTCAATTTTAATATGACATGTAACTGGTAAATCAGAACTAATTTTGGCATACGTGCACTATGTTTGACAAATATTCTAAAATGTACTTGGCCACCAAGAAGAAAAAACAATAGCTTTCTATGACAATAAATATTACAAATGTAATTACTTTGCCCAAGTTTCAGGATATTAGCAGGCCCTGAAAAGATGAGTACTAAGAGCTTTAACAGTAATGACATGCATTAAAAACCTATCCCTATGAATTTATACAAAAACTCAAGAACTGGATAGGTTTTCTAATACATTATTAGATTACGCTTGTCCAGGGTCCCAAAAACACTGCAGATCTGTTATTGAATGAACTGTGGTGCAACGTTCCCAGAAAAGTCAAGACTTGTGAGGTCCAGTCAATTATATTGCACTCAGACGGGATGCCGAGTACAAGTACAATTAAATTTTTTTATTAAATGTTTGCACGTTGTTAAAGTCAGGTAGATGGAAAGCTTCCAATTTATTTTAGAATGGTGCTAAGGTTACAGCTAGGCTCATGGGAAGCATCTACCTACAGATCTGGCCGGCTCCATGTCCATGTCCATGTCCAGATCTCATGTCAAGGACCTCACCTCAGGATTTCACCTTTAATTTCCTGATTTAGAATTTTTTCCCATGTAGTTTTTCTAAAATTCACAACCTTTACATCCACAAATATTTGGCCATCCTAACATATGCAGACATTATACTATGTGTATTACATTATTTTTGGACTTTGTGTCTCTACACGTTAAATTATCTCTGCAGTTAGTAATGGTTCCTTGTTTCTGCTATGGTGTGTTTTCCTGTCTATCCAGTTAGCCGATTTGCCCCAGGTTTTTGGCGCACGCGATCGGATTGTGGTGCATCGGCGCCAGCATGCACGTGACGGAAATTGTGGGGCGTGGTCGAACGAAAGCCCGACGGATTTGGAAAAACCGCCGCATTTAAAAGAAAAAAATTGGTCGCACACGCCATACTTACATGCACCAGGAAGAGATCAGTGAACTCCAACGCAACTCGGAAGACCTCAGCGCAGCAGCGACACCTGGTGGACATTGGGCGCAGGACCTTCATGAATCGCCGGAAGACCCGAACGCTCGTCCGCGAAGCCGCTGCTGGAACGCGAATGGATTGGGTAAGTAAATGTGCCCCATGATCTCGAAGGTGTTCTGCAGCTTGACAACCTACTTCTAGTGGTCTATTAGGTCAATTTCTACTGACAGGTTCCCTTTAATCGGAAATTAACCCTAAAGTGTCATCCCAACTGTGAAGCATCAGGGAGAGGACATCATAGCTCGGGCCTGCTTTGCTGCTTTAGGCCTTAGTGAGTAGCAGTCCATGACCTCAAGATGAAGATGTCACAACAAGAGAAAGGCCCTACCACAAGGATGTGGTGGAGATGATTGTAGCTAAGGTAGGGGGTCTACAAGCTATCATATACAAGAACTAAATCTGTTTTCCCCTCCGGCTAAAACGTAACCATTTTTCTTATCACCATCAAAATTTCAAAATATGCAAAATGACCAAAAGTTGGACATTTTTGTACAGATGAGGTATGTACTGAATTTCGCAACTGTGGTACATGGTAAAGCCAATAATAAATTCTCCTCTATGTGTTGATACCTTATAGTACAGCTCTTGGCAGGAATGTACGGTGAATTATGGCGCAGCGCTCCATTTTTGTTGGCACTTGCCAGATACATGTAAAAAGCCACAAAATATCTTCCCTGCAAATCTTCCCAAACTTGTGGTTTGTGCATTTCGGCTGCCAGTTCTTAATGGTTATTCAGAGTGAAGGCACCCGAAATGCAGTTTATCCTCTGCGCTTTGCGTTGTCAATGCTTTCATTATATTCACTTAGTCATCATGAAATCTCATCTAAATGAGACATTTGGTGTTTATGCCTCTGCACATGGCAATATTATGTCTGAAAATTAACTTTTGTATGCAATTTTTTTCATGAATTCAAGAGTAAGCTAAACTCTGTCACATTTAATATGTATAGATTTTCTATGATAAGAATTGCTTCCAGCTAAGAGTAGCTATGGATATACAGCACAAGATCCTATAAGGCGACTGTGTGCTATACAACCAGAGATACAGGCAGTTTAAGACATATTTTGGAAGTGAATCCTCATCTGTTGCTCACATTCCAACTATGTCTTTAATTGTATCAATTTTTGTTGTATGCTATGAAAACTGTCAGCTATGAAAGTTTAGATTCTTTTCTTTACAATGACACCAAAACCATTATTCAAGGTGCTATAGAGCCTCCAGCCTCCAAAAGTGACTTATGTCAAGCAAAAAGGGAGACTTCTCAGCTCATTTGTATGAGGTTTTGGGACAAATAATTGTATAATAATTTCCTGGTACTGTAACATAAAGTTAACATAAAAGAGGAAATGCTAGAAAAGAGGGTTCATACCATAGCTGTTTTTTTTTTTATTAACCTGGCTACAGAAAGTTATCACATTTTGAAATTTACAGAAATTTGGCACTCCAGTCTGTAAGGACCTGCGGGTGGTTTAGTGTACCAAATCACCCTGAAAGGTGTCCTTTTAAGGATATGTCCCAGCAGGGGCGGATTAAGAATGATTAAAAATGATACTAGAATTAAGCTTTTGCCTGCTTTCAATTTGTGGTTTCAGGACCTTTGGAGGACCTTAAAAGGTACTAAAATGGCTCTCGTGTACATGTGTACTGAGAGCAGGAATAGATGTACGAGGATTTCATGGGTGAAGGTCCTTCTCAGTATAAAATTTGGTGGGTGGTGTGGGTGGCCGTGGGCCCCCCTAGAAAGCTTAGGCCTAGGGCTACCACCCAAACCGTCTTTATTATAATACAGTACTGTGTTTCGAAAAGGCTGTTTAAGGGGAAATGTAGGATAAAACTTAATAGACAATGAAAAGGACAAGAGGACCAAGTAAACATCCATGCCATTGTTGCACTTTTTTTTTCTCCAAGGTCTATGCCTCTTAGTAAAAAATGAAAGCGGTGTACAGAAAATTCACAATGGAGAGTGCGCCCCTGCAGGTAACTCATGGCATTCCCATGTGGTACTTATTCTGTATGCATTGTTTCCAAAGATGTAGGAGCTCTGTACAGGGAAGCGTAGAAGTGGATATTCTCAACATTTTTGTCTTCTGACTTATATGTCAGGCTTCAGGTGTTGTGTCAGCCTCTTGGCATTGAATGTCTAGGGATTGGCAAACTGAGAAGTGAATGACTTTGACATTTCGTGATGTGCCTTCCCATAATCGCAGAACAATTACATAGATAGATTTATTTACTTTAAGGGGTTTTCTTATGTTGCCAGGCCTCATCGTAAATAAATCTGCTTTATTGATCAACTCCAGTTTTTAGAATTAACTTGGCAAAGTTGTCACCAATCAAACAAGCTGGACTTCTCTCTATACAATCTATGGGGCATTCTTCATGAATCTGGCGCCCCCTGCACTGCCCGACAGAGTACACCACATTTTTTGGTGTGCCTTTAACATGGAGCGTGCAACATAATTCTGTAGGACTTTGCATGTTAAATCTGGCACCAGAACACCCCCTTCAGTGCAAAAATTTGTGTTGCATGAAGAATAGTGTGTCCCCGTAAAAGTTAAAAGTAAAAGTTACTGACAGGCTCCAGGGGTAGTGGAGCCACTGGACCACCGTGGACAATGTTGTAAGCCGACACCTCGGACAGGAGTATCAGGACCCACCGCAAAGCGTGTTGGGCTTGCTGCAACGTGGTACCACCAGGTCGTTCCACAGGTGTGACTTTGTCCGTGTTGGCAGCCAAGGCGAGGTACACAGACGTTAGGCAGAATCGTAGTCTGGGACAGGCAATAGCTTAAAGGAAACCTACCACTTCTGAAGGTAGGTATGAGATGTAAACACCGGGCACCAGCTCAAGGGAGGCTGGTGGCCGGAGCTACCTTACTAGTGTTTTAAAGCGCTATATCACGGTTTAAAACACATTTGGATTTACAGCCCCAGCAGCTTCGGCGCTGCGCGCGGCCGTGCACGCGTGACGCCTCCGGCACTTCGTATGGAGGCGCGCGCGCAGCGCCGAAGCTACCTCGCGGATGTAAATCAAAATGTGTTTAAACCGCGATATAGCGGTTTAAAACACTCGCTAAGGTAGCTCCGGCACCAGCTCACCCGGAGCTGGTGCCCGTGTTTTATATCTCATACCTACCATCAGAAGTGGTAGGTTTCCTTTAAGGCAGGCAGGATCAAAGTACATGGGAGAACCGAGGTTACAAGAGGAATACAGAACAATAGCACAAGGCACACAACAAGCTTTTCCTAAGGTTGTGAGGCACAAAGATCCGGCAGGGTGTGCAGGGAGAGGCTGGTTTATAAGGGATTCTGGGAAAAGGCCAGCAGCAATTAATGGAGCACTGGCCCTTTAAATCTTCTGAAGCCAGTGTGCACCCTAGGAGACGGGGAAGCGCATGCACGGCCGATGGACCGGAGTCGGATAAGTTACAGCTGTGGGGCGCCGGGGCACAGAGAGGGGCATAGTTGAGCCCGGGACCCGAGACATGGGTTGCGGGAGCACCCGTGACCCCCTTGACAATCCTTCTCTCATATGGGGCAGCAGATGTCATCTGTCGGGTTCACTTGACTCTACCATAAAACACCGTTTCAGCGATTACCGTACAGTTTTGCTCCCTTGTAATTTAAGTATTTACTGCAAATTCACTTTAAAATCTCTTACTGGGGTGAAGTAGTTAAAGATAATAGAGTCATAAACGACATTCATAGAGTTCAGACCAAATTCTCTGACTTGATGAGTTCCTAAAAGTCAACTTCTCAATATTTGGTGTATCCAGCGTTATATTTCCAAAGAAAACTGGGAACGGTTTCAAATTCAATTCATTACGGAGTTGGAAAAACAGTAACCTCCACCTTGGATCTTAGACAGGCATAAGTGATTAGTGAAGTATTTTCCCTCTTCTATGGGATATTAAGTCCTGGGGCTAGGATCAAGAACCAATGAATAGAGAGGGGGGTCCTTAAACAATTGGTGCACCTGAAGTTCATGTTTAGTCCTACAATTTAGGAAAACAATGGATTGGTGATTTTATGGTATTTTGGTTTATTTCTTGCTATGACTGTATCATAAATGGCCATAGTTTTCCTGATATATAAAAACAGCACAAATTTTCCTGTATTATGATAAAGTCACATATAGCACACAGAAGGGCGTTACTCTATATGATGCTTTAACTATCAGCATTTTAAGTGCTTGCCGCAGAAGAGACATTGATAACATTGAATAGTAGGATGCAAAGGCTGGGACCATTGATGATTGCTAGAACAAAGGGGGCAGATTTATCAAACTGTCTAAAAGTCAGAATATTCTTAGTTGCCCATGGCAACCAATTACAGCTCAGCTTTCATTTTACCAGTGCTCATGAATATTTTACAGGGATTGGTTGCCATTGGCAACTAAGAATATTCTGACTTTTAGGCAGCTTGATAAATCTGCCCCAAAGTGTTCTTCCTACAGAATATAAAGTTGCAGATTATTTTCTACCACTTTACCGATCAATTAGCAGGATTGTATAATTCTTCATATATCATCAATGCCACTTCTGAGACAATTGAAGATTCACTCTAATCTATAGGCAACATGTTATAGAGCAGGAGAAGCTGAACAGATATTGCATAGTGTCTTATCTGCAGGCAGCATGTTAACGAGCAGTAAGAGATGAGCAGATTGTACATAGTGTCCTATCTGTGGGCAGCATGTTATAGAGCAGGAGGGGCAGAGCAGATTGTACATAGTGTCCTATCTGCAGACAGCGTGTTATAGACGCAGAGGAGCTGAACAGATAATGCATAGTGTCTTATCTGCAGGTAGCATGTTATAGAGCAGGAGGAGCAGAGCAGATTGTACATAGTGTCCTATCTGCAGACAGCATGTTACAGACCAGGAGGAGCTGAACAGATAATGCATAGTGTCTTATCTGCAGGTAGCATGTTATAGAGCAGGAGGAGCAGAGCAGATTGTACATAGTGTCCTATCTGCAGACAGCGTGTTATATGAGTAGTCAGAGAGCACTGAGCCTGGCTACCCCGCTGCACTATTGTGGAGCTTTCTGCTTATTTATAGTATATAAATTAAAAGGGATTAGCAGTCTGATAAATGCTAAAGGTACCTGTTAGGCAGGTTGGGACCACTACACTTGGTTTGGCTTCATCACTTGGGTTTTAGGTCCCAAGCATATTGCGCTTACCTCTGGCCTGTTGCCGGAGAGATTGAGAGAAAATTAAATATAAAGTTGCTTTGATCTAAAGGAATGGGTCCACATGTACACTGAGTCTGGTGAAGCCCCTGGCACCACACCTTTGCTTTACTCCACATGCTTAGGATGCTGGGTGACATGTAACACCCTGCTTTTTTAAAGCTTTTCCACCCTGTCAGCCCATGTAACCACCAACCCCACCACATTTACTATGTGTCCACCAGGTGTCAGATTGGTCTAAATAGGTCCAACCTTGAGCCTCTTAGTAGATCAGGGAAGGCATGCCTCATGGGGTAGGACTTTTTGCGACTGGCGTGTCTTAATATATTCCCCCCATATGTTTAGGAATCTAAACCCCGCTGCAAGAAGCCATGCTGTTTTTTTTGTGGTCCCAAACTACCCTACAGATTTCTTGAAACTTTCTACCATCTTTTTCATCCCATCTCTGGGAGTCTTGCATAGCTGGAGAGACTAGAGGTTGGAGCCCTCACTAAAAATATGTCACACCATTTTTCAAAATGATATCACCTCACCTCTCACACAAGACTGAGTGTTGACTGCAGTGGTACCCTTGACCCTGGTGTTATATATATCTGTAGTGGCAACAGTAAATGCCGGAATCCGTAGCAAGAGACTGGGTTATTCTGAAAACTTGCAGTATGGTTTCTTGCTGTTCCTTCCTTCGCAATCCTCCACTGTAACGCTGCGGGTGCCATTGATATCACAATAGTATCAAGATCCTTGTCATTCTGGTTGGACTCTACAATGCCTCCAGGCCACGTCCACTGCAGAGGCACTGCCCCTAGAAAGAATCAAGAAACACACTTAAAAACAGAATTGGCCATATACAATGGCATTACCATTGACCTGTTGTGACTAGGAAATTATCATTGTAGAAGGGCAACGCTTAGCGGTTTTTAAAGGCTCTAAACGCTAGTTGCTTTGTAGGTCTCTAATATAAGAAGTTTTGTACTGCTGTAATCTATTGAATTTTTTTGAACATTTTAGGTAAGCCAATGCCATGACAGTTTGCTTATGAGTAGGGGCAAAGGATACTTGTAGGTCTCTGCCAGATGGGGTTTGGTGGGCATATGTTGGCTCTTTTCAATGAACACCCAAGACAAACTGATAAACTGCAGTAACCAATTTTCCACTGTGGGTCCTACAATTTGTCTGGACACCCAATTAAATAGTTCTGAATAGCCAGCTAACATCAGACATTTCTGGGTATACTTTAGGTCAAGGGCTTAATGAGTGCACATCGAAAGGTTTACTTAAGCTGCTAGCAACAATGGATTCCCTTGTGGAAAAAGTCATGATAATGTCATGATGTCATATTGTGGGCATCTGAAGAAGGAAGAGTTTGGGTTTCTCTTTGCCAATTTTTATATGGTCTGGTCCCAACATGGTCCCAAATCAGACCAGGACAAGTCATTAAAATTCTGTATGTATGTTTAATCACATCCTATGTTATATCTGTAGGGTGGAACCCTCCTTAAAGAATAAAGACTGTGAAACTACTTATGGAAAAACTAGCAACATTAATGTTGTCCTCATCCCCAGACATTGACGCCAATGATAAAAACGAATGCGGCAATGTTTCTTGGGATCTGAGCCGAGCTCACACAGAGAGCTGTGCTGAGTCAGTACACATCGTGCTTCCAGAATCATGAATCAATCAACCCTCCGATCTTACTAACAATAAAAAACCCTCCATGGCTTGGATGGGTTCCCGATCTCTTGACTTGATGGGCAGCGTTATCTCTCCAAGGCACCTGCACCACACTGTTTTCCGCGGTGAGTGGGTTGACTTCATGTAATCTTTCCCGGGTGGTCTGCAGTTATGATACCGTATGGCACAGCTGGACCTCATTATACAAGCCGGAGACAGCATGAAAAGCATCAAATCTGAATAGGGGTATGTAGAGGAGAGATGAGAAGTTGGCTTCTTCCACTGGAGCTCCTAAGTGAGGTGAAAGACAATATCTCAAGAAGGAATAAATAAGGTCCCTAGGTTTCCAGCCATGGGCTCCCCTGCCATAACAAACAATGTGTTGGAACAGGTTCCGTGTGGATCTTGGTGATTGTGTGAATAACACCATAAGTGACTGACAGACTTTGTGGAATGAAAGGTTAACATATCTGAACTGAACATAATTTGGTCCTTTTTTTAAGAAGTTCACTTTCAGAAGCATTCAACCACACCCTCGTAAAGCAGAGAGTCCATCAGACAGAGGAATAGTCGAGGCCGTGCTGAAAAATAGGGGGTTGCTCATTATTTAGGGATGTAAACCAAGTACACATACATGCGGGTATGTTCGGACAGGATCGGTCTTGTTTTAAAAGCGCCTTCTCCTCCCTTGTTTTTTTATGAAAAAAGGCTTTAAAATTAGGCAAATGTGCGTAAGGTACTCCGGGCTCAACTAACTGCTCGGAGCCCCAAGCCCCTTGTTATCTTTTGCAATCATTTTACAGTAGTTTTTTGTATATATACAAGGGATAAGGAACTAAAAGAAGAGTGTATCCTGCCAGAGGGGGCACACACCTGCATGTAAGTGTACTTGGTTTACAACCCTTCATCCTGGTGATAGATTTCCTTTAAGTAAAGATATAGGCAATGCCCTAATGGCAACACTCAGTGGACTTGTTTCATGTATTTCAAAGACAAGATGTTTGTAGAATTGTTATTTAATAAAAATACAATATTTAGTAAAACAGACATCCTAGGAATTATATTTAACCTGTCGCCAGGTTTTACCCCACTAAGCTACTAGTTCCCCCTCCGGTAGAGTACGGAATGTACTTTCTAACATTCTTTCTTTCATGTGAAATATCACACATTTACCAATAAAAAAATCTCCCCCAAAGTCGGGCAAATTTTCACTTCATTTTCACATAGATGATGTCAAGTTAACAGGGAGGGTCACGTCAACGCCTCTATCTTCTATTCTATACCACCTAAAACATGCTTTTTGTGTCATATTAAGATGTGAATCTCATCTTTCAGATCACATAAGGCTCATGGTTCTGTGAGTTTAAAGAACACTCTCGCTTATCCAAGATCAAAGATCCTGATACCAATGATCAACCAAAGTGCTGTTAGTACAAGATAATAGTATACATACTGGTCATACTATTTGAGAAATGTATTTAATAACTTTGTTCCTATGTCCTTTTTTGCAAAATATTGGTTTATATCCCTAATTATAGGCTTTTGGATTTCAATTTTAATATGACATGTAACTGGTAAATCAGAACTAATTTTGGCATACGTGCACTATGTTTGACAAATATTCTAAAATGTACTTGGCCACCAGAAGAAAAACAATACTTTCTATGACATAAATATTACAAATGTAATTACTTTGCCCAAGTTTCAGGATATTAGCAGGCCCTGAAAAGATGAGTACTAAAGCTTTAACAGTAATGACATGCATTAAAAACCTATCCCTATGAATTTATACAAAACTCAGAACTGGATAGGTTTTCTAATACATTATTAGATTACGCTTGTCCAGGGTCCCAAAAACACTGCAGATCTGTTTTGAATGAACTGTGGTGGCAACGTTCCCAGAAAAGTCAGACTTGTAGGTCCAGTCATTATATTGCACTCAGACGGGATGCCGAGTACAAGTACATTAAATTTTTTTATTAAATTTTGCACGTTGTTAAAGTCAGGTAGATGGAAAGCTTCCATTTTTTTAGAATGGTGCTAAGGTTACAGCTAGCTCATGGAAGCATCTACCTACAGATCGGCCGGCTCCATGTCCATGTCATGTCCAGATCTCATGTCAAGGACCTCACCTCAGGATTTCACCTTTAATTTCCTGATTAGAATTTTTTCCCATGTAGTTTTTCTAAAATTCACAACCTTTACATCCACAAATATTTGGCCATCCTAACATATGCAGACATTTACTATGTGTATACATTATTTTTGGACTTTGTGTCTCTACACTCTAAGTTAATTATCTCTGCAGTTAGTAATGGGTCCTTGTTTCTGCTAGGTGTGTTTTTCCTGTCTATCCAGTTTAGCCCGATTTGCCCCAGGTTTTTGGCGCACGCGATCGGATTGTGGTGCATCGGCGCCAGCATGCACGTGACGGAAATTGTGGGGCGTGGTCGAACGAAAGCCCCGACGATTTGGAAAACCGCCGCTTTAAAAGAAAAAATTGGTCCGCACACGCCATACTTACATGCACCAGAAGAGATCAGGACTCCAACCAACTCGGAAGACCTCAGCGCAGCAGCGACACCTGGTGGACATGGGCGCAGGACCTTCATGAAATCGCCGGAAGACCCGAACGCTCGTCCGCGAGGCCGCTGCTGGAACGCGAATGGATTGGGTAAGTAAATGGCCCCATGATCCGAAGGTGTTCTGCAGCTTGACAACCTACTTCTAGTGGTCTATTAGGTCAATTTCTACTGACAGGTTCCCTTTAAATCGGAAATTAACCCTAAAGTGTCATCCCAACTGTGAAGCATCAGGGAGAGGACATCATAGCTCTGGCCTGCTTTGCTGCTTTAGCTTGTGAGTACAGTCCAGACCTCAAGATGAAGATGTCAAACAAGAGAAAGGCCCTACCACAAGGATTTGGTGAGAATGATTGTAGCTACGGTAGGGGGTCTACAAGCTATCTATACCAGAACTAATCTGTTTTCCCCTCCGCTAAAACGTAACCATTTTTCTTATCACCATCAAAATTTCAAAATAGCAAAATGACCAAAAGTTGGACATTTTTGTACAGACTGAGGTTATGTACTGAATGTCGCAACTGTGTACAGGTAAGCCAATATAAATTCTCCTCTATGTGTTGATACCTTATAGTACAGCTCTTGGCAGGAAGTACGGTGATTATGGCGCAGCGGCGCTCCATTTTTTTGTTTGGCACTTGCCAGATACATGTAAAAACCACAAAATATCTTCCCTTGCAAATCTTCCCAAACGTTGGTTTGTGCATTTCGGCTGCCAGTTCTTATGGTTATTCAGAGTGAAGGCACCCGAAATGCAGTTTATCCTCTGCGCTTTTGCGTTGTCAAATGCTTTCATTATATTCACTTAGTCATCATGAAATCTCATCTAAATGAGACATTTGGTGTTTATGCCTCTGCACATGGCAATATTGTCTAAAATTAACTTTTGTATGCAATTTTTTTCATGAATTCAAGAGTAAGCTAAACTCTGTCACATTTAATTGTATAGTTTTCTATGATAAGAATTGCTTCCAGCTAGAGTACTATGGATATACAGCACAGATCCTATAAGGCGACTGTGTGCTATACAACCAAGATACAGGCAGGTTAAGACATATTTTGGAAGTGAATCCTCATCTTGTTGCTCACATCCAACTATGTCTTTAATTGTATCAATTTTTTTGTATGTCTATGAAAACTTGTCAGCTTGAAAGTTTAGATTCTTTTCTTATTACAATGACACAAACCATTTTCAAGGTGCTATAGAGCCTCCAGCCTCCAAAAGTGACTTATTCAAGCAAAAAGGGAGACTTCTCACTCATTTGTATGAGGTTTTGTGGACAAATAATTGTATAATTATTTCCTGGTACTGTAACTAAAGTTAACATAAAAGAGGAAATGCTAGAAAAGAGGTTCATACCATAGCTGTTTTTTTTTTATAACCTGGCTACAGAAAGTTATCACATTTTGAATTTACAGAAATTTGGCACTCCAGTCTGTAGTGACCTGCGGGTGGTTTAGTGTACCAAATCACCCTGAAAGGTGTCCTTTTTAAGATATGTTCCCACAGGGGCGGATTAAGAATGATTTAAAATGATACTAGAATTAAGCTTTTGCCTGCTTTCAATTTGTGGTTTCAGGACCTTTGGAAGACCTTAAAAGGTACTAAAATGGCTCTCGTGTACATGTGTTACTGAGACAGGAATAAGAGTACGAGGATTTCATGGGTGAAGTGTCCTTCTCAGTATAAAAATTTTGGTGGGTGTGTGGGTGGCCGTGGGCCCCCCTAGAAACTTATGCCTAGGGCTACCCCACCAAACCGTCTTTATTATAATACAGTACTCTGTGTTTCGAAAGGCTTTAAGGGAACATGTAGGATAAAACTTATAGACAATGAAAAGGACAAGAGGACCAAGTAAACATCATTGCCATTGTTTGCCCTTTTTTTTTCTCCAAGGTCTATGCCTCTAGTAAAAAATAAAAGCGGTTGCAAATTCACAATGGGAGTGCCGCCCTGCAGTAACTCATGGCATTCCCATGTGGTACTATCTGTATGCATTGTTTCCCAGAAGTGGGAGCTCTGTACAGGGGAAGCGTAGAAGTGATATTCTCAACATTTTTGTCTTCTGACTTATATGTCATGCTTCAGTGTTGTGTTCATGCCTCTTGGCATTGAATGTCTAGGGATTGGCAAACCTGAGAAGTGAATGACTTTGACATTTCGTGATGTGCCTTCCCATATCGCAGAACAATTACAATGATATATTTTAATTTACTTTAAGGGGTTTTTCTTATGTTGTCCAGGCCCTCATCGTAAAAAATCTGCTTTATTATTTGATCAACACTTCTCTAGTTTTTAGAATTAACTTGGGCAATTTGTCACCAATCAAACAGCTGGACTTCTCTCTATACAATCTAGGGCATTCTTCTGCTCTGCGCCCCCTGCACTGCCCGACAGAGTACAACCACATTTTTTGTGTGCCCTTTAACATGGAGCGTGCAACATAATTCTGTGAGGACTTTGCATGTTAAATCTGTCACCAAGAACAACCCCCTTGCAGTTGCAAAAATTTGTGTTGGCATGAAGAAAATAGTGTGTCCCCGTAAAAGTTAAAAGTAAAGTTACTGACAGCTCCAGGGGTAGTGAGAGGCCACTGGGAACCACCGTGGACCAAGTTGTAAAGTCCGACACCTCGGACAGGAGTATCAGGACCCACCGCAAAGCGTGTTTGGGCTTGCTGCAACGTGGTACCACCAGTCGTTCCACAGGTGTTGACTTTGTCCGTGTTGGCAGCCAAGGCGAGGTACACAGACGTTAGGCAAATCGTAGTCTGGACGGCAATAGCTAAAAGGAAACCTACCACTTCTGAGGTAGGTATGAGATGTAAACACCGGGCCCACCAGCTCAGGGTGAGCTGGTGCCGGAGCTTACCTTAGCTAGTGTTTTAAAAGCGCTATATTCACGGTTTTAAACACATTTTGATTTACAGCCCAGGCAGCTTCGCGCTGCGCGCGGCCGTGCACGCGTGACGCCTCCGGCACTTCGTATGAGGCTCGCGCACGGCCGCGCGCACACCGAAGCTACCTCGCGGATGTAAATCAAAATGTGTTTTAAACCGCGATATAGCGGTTTAAAACACTCGCTAAGGTAGCTCCGGCACCAGCTCACCCTGGCTGGTGCCCGGTGTTTATATCTCATACCTCCATCAGAATGGTAGGTTTCCTTTAAGGCAGGCAGGATCAAAGTACATGGGAGAACCGAGTTTTACAAGAGGAATACAGAACAATAAGCACAAGCACACAACAATCAGCTTTTCCTAGGTGTGAGGCACAAAGATCCGGCAGGGTGTGCAGGGAGAGGCTGGTTTATAAGGGATTCTGGGAAAAGGCCAGCAGCAATTAATGGAGCACTGGCCCTTTAAATCTTCTGAACAGCTGTGCACCCTAGGAGACGGGGAAGCGCATGCACGGCCGATGGACGGCGTCGGTAATAGTTAACAGCTGTGGGGCGCCGGGGCACAGAGAGGGGCATAGTTGAGCCCGGAACCCGAGACATGGTTGTGCGGGAGCCACCCGTGACCCCCTGCAATCCTTCTCTCATATGGGCAGCAGATGTCATCTGTCGGTTCACTTGCTCTACCATAAACAACCGTTTCACAGCGATTACCGTACAGTTTTGCTCCCTTGTAATTTAAGTATTTACTCTGCAAATTCACTTTAAATCTCTTACTGGGGTGGAAGTAGTTAAAGATAATAGAGTCATAAACGACATTCATAGAGTTCAGACCAAATTCTCTGACTTATGATTCCAAAAGTCAACTTCTCATATTTGGTGTATCCAGCGTTATATTTCCAAAGAAACTGGGAACGGTTTCAAATTCAATTCATTACGGAGTTGGAAAAACGTAACCTCCACCTTGGATCTTAGACAGCATAAGTGATTAGTGAAGTATTTTCCCTCTTCTATGGGATATTAAGTCCTGGGGCTAGGATCAAGAACCAATGAATAGAGAGGGGGGTCCTTAACAATTGGTGCACCTGAAGTTCATGTTTAGTCCTACAATTTAAGGAAAACAATGATTGGTGATTTTATGGTATTGTTTGGTTTATTTCTTGCTATGACTGTATCATAAATGGCCATAGTTTTCCTGTATATAAAACAGCACAAATTTTCCTGTATTATGATAAAGTCCATATAGCACACAGAAGGGCGTTCTCTATATGATGCTTTAACTATCAGCATTTTAAGTGCTTGCCGCAGAAGAGACATTGATAACATTGAATAGTAGGATGCAAAGGCTGGGACCATTGATGATTGCTAGAACAAGGGGGCAGATTTATCAAACTGTCTAAAAGTCAGAATATTCTTAGTTGCCCATGGCAACCAATTACAGCTCAGCTTTCATTTTACCAGTGCTCATGAATATTTTACAGGGATTGGTTGCCATTGGCAACTAAGAATATTCTGACTTTTTAGGCAGCTTGATAAATCTGCCCAAAGTGTCTCCCTACAGAATATAAGTTGCAGATTATTTTCTACCACTTTAACCGATCAATTAGCAGATTGTATAATTCTTCATATATCATCAATGCCACTTCTGAGACAATTGAAGATTCACTCTAATCTATAGGCAACATGTTATAGAGCAGGAGAAGCTGAAAAGATATTGCATAGTGTCTTATCTGCAGGCAGCATGTTAACGAGCAAGAGATGAGCAGATTGTACATACGTTTCCTATCTGGTGCGCTCATGTTATAGAGCGGAGGGGCAGAGAACATTGTCATATGTCCATCTGCAACAGCAGTGGTTATAGACCAGGGAACAGATAATGCATAGTGCTTACTGCAGTAGCATGTTATAGATGCGAGAGCAGAGCAGATTGTAACCAATGTCCTACCTGCATGCAGCATGCTACAGAGCAGTAGTGTCCTATCTTCAGGTAGAGCAGGAAAGCTGAGCCGATTGTACATGGTGTCCTATCTGCAGGCAGGGATGGCGCCAGCACTGGCATACTCAAGAGCGGCTGGTGGGGGCTGGGCAGAGCAGATTGTACATAGTGTCCTATCTGCAGACAGCGTGTTATAGACCAGGAGGAGCTGAACAGATAATGCATAGTGTCTTATCTGCAGGTAGCATGTTATAGAGCAGGAGGAGCAGAGCAGATTGTACACAATGTCCTACCTGCATGCAGCATGCTACAGAGCAAGTAGTGTCCTATCTTCAGGTAGAGCAGGAGAAGCTGAGCCGATTGTACATGGTGTCCTATCTGCAGGCAGGGATGGCGCCAGCACTGGGCATACTCAGAGCTGCTGGGGGGCCTCATAATGCTGTACATAAAAAATCCATGGGGGAGGAGGAGGACTGTATCTAATGAATCCATAGGTAGTGAGGGGGGCTTTATATAAAATAACTATGACAGGGCTGTTTGGTATGAAAAACTAGGGAATATTAGACACTTACACTAAACCCTCTAAATGTGATTCATCTCAGACAGTAAATGACTCTTCTCTGCTCATTTGCCTGTGACTTTTGAGATTATTCCTTATAGGTAAACTTTCATTTCACATAAAAGAGGGAATTTTAGAAGGGACAATTCATACCCTATGGTTTCCTAGATATATGTATTGAAATCTAAAATTGACATTTAGTTGACTTCAATATCTACATAAAATAAGGTTACGATTAGGTTACTATTGTGGTTCACTAAGTTATTTTTGTTATTACCTAAAAAAATTTGCCATCCTGAGAAATTGGAGGTATCACTCGCCTGGAGATTTATATTATGGGGCCAAAACACTGTGAAGCCATGGCAGTGCCAGAAGCAAAGCGTAGCGCCCAATGGAGCGAGAATCTATTTTGTGCCTCCTACAGTGAAAACCTCTTTAGGAAATGTTAAGTACTCTATGGGGGAGATTTATCAGTAGTGTCTGAGAGAAGAACTGTTCTAGTTGCTCATGGCAACCAATCAGAGCTCAGCTTTCATTTAATAAACAGCTGTGGGAAAATGAAAGCTGAGCTGTGATTGGTTGCAAAGGACATTTAGTCCAGTTCTGCTCTCAGACACTTTTGACAAATCTCCCCCTATGGGTCTATAAAAGACAGAGTGCACCTTGTTACTGATCTCCATGAGACACATACAAAGTGTGGCAGTGATTTGCTGTGTTACAGACACCTATTAAGTTTGGGCAGCAGATTCTTGTTCAGTTCTACATGTAATATCCAGTGTTCTCTAACCAGACCGATGTTTATACTGAATTCCAAGCTTATGTTCTGCTCCATCACAATAGAGATTTGATACCCACCTTCCTCCACCAATAATAATATAATATCCTGCAACAAGGAACAGTTTGGCCATGTTTCGTTAATTTTACTTGACGTATTTGTGGCCTGGTTTCTAATGAGACATATAACATTTTACTGTGTTGTCATTGTTCTGGACTTACTCTGCCGCACGGTTTGTTAAACAGTCCGAAATGTAATAACGTGAAGCCTCCCAGCGGTTCTTTTTTGTGAAAAATATATTACGATTCTGTGCAACCTTTTCCCAGTTATAGAGGAATGAAGGAAACTTTGCAATAAATGCTTATGGCTTGGGCCATTACCGCTAGAACATATGGTGGTCATGGTTGACCCAAATTTGGATGAAGTGCTGCGTTCTGCTCCCTCCCTGGTCATAGCTTATATTTTTGCTTTGGTTTCCTCTGATCACACAAAGCGGGGCTGTTCTGTTGAATTGTAGATGCCACCAGTGTAAGGCTACATTCACACAAACGTATGGGGGACATAAATACGGCCAACGTATATACGATCCCCCATAAGCTTCAATGGGCTTGCGGCACCGCACGGTTCCGTATCCCGTAGAAGGATAGGACATGTCCTATCTTTCTACGGAATATGGCGCTGTGCATGTCTTTCTATGGGGAGGGGTGGGGGTGAGCAGGGCTCTCCCCCCTCCTCGGCGCCGATGGCGGGCAAACATCGTGTAGACTTACAGTGGGGTGTATTGGGTTACCTTTAGGAAACTTTGGAAGGATCATTTGTCCTGAGATATTCTTGGTCTGAGAGTTGTAATATTTTTTCCTCCTAGAAATCAGGAAACCCTGTAGAGGACCCAGACAGGGATGGGAAATAAAGAAAGTGTACTTCCTCTGCTCCGGCTCCCAGTTCCTGCCATTTTTTGGTACATCTGGTATTAAAAGGGTTCTTGGGATCCGTTTTGACCAATGATTGTCCTCCACTGACCACGAAACATCACCTAAAGGGTTTGGCCACTTTACCTCATGTATTTTGTAATGTGTGTGTACGTGTGGGGGACAGAATATTAGATCATTTACTAATATACATCTATGACAAGTTCTGTGCTGCTGGATATATATGTCTTTTACCTCATCATTCTTTCCATGAACAATCACCCTGCCAGGACCTTGATCTCTGTTCATGAATACTATTGGATACTATTGAATAATTGTTCGTGGACTAATAGAGATCACATGACCCTCCATCTGTGGCCATTTTGAGGACAGGAATCTCTGGCTGATGAGGTAAAAGACAGCAATCATTTACATATTAAGAAAGCAGAGCAGAACTATTACTAGATGTATATTGGTGAATTACGTGCCCCTACACTTACACACACATTACAAAAAACCATGATACAAAGTGACCAACCCCTTTAAGTTGACAATAGGAGGTCCAAAGAGGCTACTCATTGGCTGAAGCAAGTCACGTGATCCCGTGAGACTTCTAGCATGGTTGTATTTTCAGAAAACTGGAAGTGTTACGTGGGAAATGGGAGATCGAGCAGACTAAGGCCTGGGCAGTTACCTGGGTGAGCACATGGGTCCGCACCCCTCCCCTCTCCATAGAAAGCCAGGCAGGTGCACTATGAGACACTGTCTGCTCCCCGCACCTTGGCCGGGTGTCATAGACCTCCATAGTGGTATACGGTGCATGAGTTAAGTTTTCCACTAAAATAAAACCTCTAAGTTCTTCATACACATAAGAAGAAGACTACCCATGTACAATTTGGGCGCACTTGGCCAACTTACTTTGGGAAACCTTACTTTTGTTTGAAAGGAATGTACAATCGTGACTACTAAATTCCAAAATCTGAACGATTTGTTCTAGATGGAGATAATCTGCTGCAGTAGGTATCTAGCAAGGTTATAAATCTGAATAGAAACTGTTACATCAATGGAACAGGATTCCCATCAATAGCCCTAATGCCGCTGTGCGTGTATTGTATAGTATAGTATAACATGAATATTACCATACTTCTCATGTGTATGAATTATACCCTTATAATGGATTATTCAATGAATCACTTACTTATCTGTATTTAACACAGGTTTTAAGATGACCCAGCCCGCGTGCCACAACTCTATTGGGAACGCTTCCCCAGTGGTCAGACCTACCCCAATCTCACTTTTATGCTGTATCCAGTGATTCTTCTGAAAAGTCTTTTAAGATTCTCCAAAGGAGCTAAACTAACATTGCTTGAATATCCTTTATGGGAATGAATGAAATCCCAATGATAATTACTGCATTCCTGTGCTGTAGCTGTACTGGGGCGTGTTACCCTTCAGCTCGCGGTGCAGTTATCCAGTGTGAACCTCTCACTCTTCCGCCTTTCTTCTTTGTTTGCTCATTAAAACAGTTTTATATAGACATTTTATGGAGTTGTTTAGTTCACAGGAGAAGCCGTATAATGTGCTGTAAACATACAGTATAACGGCCACAGGTGGAAACCATTATATCATTGTGCAAATATGAAATGGAGCCGGTGCCAAGCAATGAGGCACCCCTACCAAGTATGAAAGATGGATACACAAGCGATTTTTGGACAGAGTGAATTCACAGTGTGAACTGAATGTATCTTGCGTGATATAGGTGGCCCCCTACAGGAGCTGTAAATTGAGAAATCTTTAAGGGAACCTGCCATTTAAATTATCACACCCAAAATTAATACTTAAAAAAGCAGTGCCCTAATTCTTCAATGGTTCCTTTCCATGGCTGCATTGTTAAAAATCAGTTTGTTAACTTGTGTACAGCTCACCTTAGGTGAGTCCAATGATATTAATGGAGTCCTGCATATTAAATTTTACTTGAATTGCCCTGCCTTCTTGTTCCTGATTGACAGGCCTCACTGCTAGGACATGCTGCTGTATGGAACTCGTACTTAGAGACTATCTGCTAAAATTCAACTACAGACATTTATAATAAATGTGGCTGAGCTGAGCATGCCCAACAAAAGGAGTTATTTACCCTTTTGTCACAGTGGATGACAGCATAGGGTCATTGGTCCCCATAGGGAGGTTTACCTGCACATTTGGACCCTATACAGCCCTTAAAGGAAACCTACCACTTGTAGTGGCAGGTTTCCGATGGCAATGCACCAGCACAGGGTGAGCTGGTGCCGGAGCTTATTTAGTTAGTGTTTTAAACCGCGGTATCGCGGTTTAAAACACTTTTAAACGTTTAGCCGCGCAGGCAGGTACGCGCTCGTCGCTTACCGTGCACGCGGCTACATAGGAATCGTGATGAGGCGTACACGGTAAGCGCCGAGCGCGTACCTGCCTGCGCCGGCTATAACGTTTAAAAAGTGTTTTAAACCGCGATACCGCGGTTTAAAACACTAACTAAAATAAGCTCCGGCACCAGCTCACCCTGAGCTGGTGCCCGGTATTTCCATCGGAAACCTGCCACTACAAGTGGTAGGTTTCCTTTAAGTCATTAAAGGAAATCTACCATCAAAATCAAGCATGATAAACCAGGGACACTTACTCATAGATCCAGTCACAGTGACTGTGGTAATCTTCTTATATTTGTTATCCATGGCCTTCCTTCTAAAATCAACTTTTTAAATTATGCTTATGAACCAGAAATGTTATCAGAGCCCTTCTGTGCTGTAGCTTAAGCTGTGCAAGGAGCATTTCCACTGTGTGATGAAACTTCAGGACGAGAGGGGTGAGGGGGCAGAGGGGGAGTGATACACAGTATAAAAGCCCATGAAGCTGCAGCATCTGCCTCTGGTAACACCCCACGGAGCCCTTCTGTATCCTTTGCATAATTTTAAGTTGATTTTAGCTGTACATTACCACAGTCACTGTGCCTGGATATATGGGTAGGTGTCTCTGTTTTGTCATGCTAGATTTGATGGTATATTTCCTTTATGGTAACACTAGAGGCAGTGTCAGACTATGGCTGTTAGGCCCACCACATAAAATTATGCTGGTCCCCCTCCTTCAGTCCCTATGAAATTGACCTTAGAAGACTTCAGGTTGGGTTGTCTTCTCACAGGGGTCCACTATTGTGTTACCGCTTGTGCCCACCAGAGGATCCTCTGATTCTCCGGTGGGCCAGTCCGGCACTGATTGTAGGCATAGTTTTCCTTCGCCCTTGCTGGAAAATTTCTTTGCATACCCCGTGACCGTTACACAGACTCTTAATAATAATAATAATAATAATAATAATCTCTATTTATTTAGCCCCATCATATGCTTTAGAGCCTTACAAATAATAGCGGACATATAAGGTAAATTATGTAATTTAGAAATTTTCATGCTGATATTTTCCCACCAATAGTCACTTACCTGCAAGTGATAACTAGCGAGTCATTGGTATTGATCACAACTTCGTCAGTGGAGATGTCCAGAACAGGCGGGGTCATAGAATATGCACTCACCAGATCTAAGAAAAGCCAAAAAACCAAGAGAGGGTACAGTTAAACAAACAGATCTCTCAAATCCAGGCTCTTGTTTCACATTTCAAATTAAATTCTACTAATTGAACACGAAGTCTTCGCCATTTAACCGGAGTAACTAACCCCCAACTCCCATCTGTGTCAACATATTTAAGAAAGTTAAACAAAGTCCCGTTCATATTTAGGCAGAAATCCTGGGGAATGTTTCATGTCAAAAACCCGCTGTGGCACGGGCCCCGGACACCAGAATTAATGTCCATCCCGGAGCTAATGACTCTTGTTTGAAAAGCTAGAACGCAGCGTATGTACATTGGTGGGGGGAGCGTTTCATCCATCACATCTGATTGCAGTACTTAGAGGGAGAGTAATTTACTAGTCGTCTAATTAAAACATTGTTTTTATTCCTATCCCAAGTCTTTCTTTGAAAATGTGTCGTTTATTGTGATTTTGGCTAAATGAAGCAAAGGAAAACTTTCAACACCAGCGCTTGTTACTTTTGATAAAAAGCAGAGACGTAAAGTAAATTTATGATGTAGTTCCAGGGAAAGGGCCAAGTGTAGTCCTGTGTACCTGCTGCTTCCACATTTTGAAGCCTGAAATGTAGAATAGTATAATGAACCCAAAATTTGTGGCTATTTAACCGCTATAATATATGCTAATGATAATAAAAGGAATTTACCTTTCTCGGCAGAGGGGAAGAGATAACATGTGATATGATAATTGGACTTAAATTCATAAACTCTACATTATATTTCCAATTTCATCAATAGGAAACCCAAAAAAAGTAATAGATCCCATAACTCAGAGAATCGTTCCGTCGTCACCTTAAGAAGAAGTTGTCTTATACTGGACCGCATGTCATAGTAGAACCTGGTCCTTTCTATGGTCAGTAAATTCATCGTAAAGCTCTCCATACACCTACCCAAACAGATTGTACATTGTGTCCTATCCACAGGCAGCACAATATAGAGCAGGATGAGCTGTGCATAATGAGCAGGATGGCTGTGCATAATGGGGCAGATTTACTTACCCGGTCCATTCGCGATCCAGCGGTGCGTTCTCTGCGCTAGATTCGGGTCCGGTCGGGATTTATTAAGGTAGTTCCTCCGCTGTCCACCAGGTGGCGCTGCTGCGCTGAAAAGCGTCGGAACGCGCTGGAGTTCACCGGCTTGGGCTGAGTGAAGGTAAGTGCAAGCTCCGCGACAGATATTTTTTTTTAAATGCGGCGGTTTTTCCGAATCTGTCGGGTTTTCGTTCGGCCACGCCCCCCGATTTCTGTTGCGTGCATGCCAGCGCCGATGCCCCACAATCCGATCGCGTGCGCTAAAATCCCAGGGCAATTCAGGGGAAATCGGCGCAAATCCGAAATATTCGGGTAACACGTCAGGAAAACGCGAATCGGGCCCTTAGTAAATGACCCCCAATGTCTTCTCTGCAGGGGGCATGTTATAGAGCAGGATTAGCTGAGTAGATTGAACATAATGTACTATCTGCAGGCTACATGTTAAGGAGCAGGAGGAGCTGAGTAGATTGTACATAGTGTCCTATCTGCAGGTAACATGTTATAGAGCAGGAGTAGATGAGCAGTTTGTACATAGGGCCCTATCTGCGGTGACATGCTATAGAGCAGGAGGAGCGGAGCAGATTGTACATGGTGTCCTATCTGCAGGGAACATGTTTTAGATCAGGAGTTTCTGATCAGATTATACATATTGTCCTATCTGCAGGCAGCATGTTATAGAGCAGGAGGAGTTAAGTAGATTGTACATAGTGTCCTATCTGCAGGGAGCATGTTTTAGAGCAGGAGTTTCTGATCAGATTCTACATATTGTCCTATCTGCAGGCAACATGTTTTAGAGCCGGAGAAGCTTAGCAGATTGTACATAGTGTCCTATCTGCAGGCAGCATGTTATAGAGCAGGAGGAGCTGAACAGATTGTACATAGTGTCGTATATGCAGGCAGCATGTTATAGAGCAGGAGGAGCGGAGCAGATTGTACATAGTGTCCTATTTGCAGGTAACATGTTATAGAGCAGGGGTAGATGAGTAGATTGTACATAGTGTCCTATCTGCGGTGACATGCTATAGAGCAGGACGAGTTGAGCAGATTTTATATAGTGTCTTTTCTAGAGGCAGAGCTTGAAGCTGCAGGTTTTTAGCCTCTGGATGTAAAAAAAAACTAATTTCATTTCCTTATTGCAAACAATGATTGTAAAATAGGGAATACGCCAAAGGGGCTCATTTACTAAGGGTCTGAATGCCGCACTTTTGTCCAGTTTCCTGAATATTTCCATTTTGTAACGAATTGCCCCAGGATTTTGACACACGCGATCGGATTTTGGCTCATCGGCGCCGGCTTGTACGTGACAGAAATGGGGGGGGGGCGTGGTCGTTGGACAACCCGACGGATTCGGACAAACCGCGGAATTTAAAAAAGGTTTTGTGTCGCAAGAACAAGCACTCACATGCACCAGGAAGAAGCAGGTCAACTCCGGCAGACCTCTGCGCAGTAGTGACACAGGAAGGAACTCGGACGCACGACCTTAGTGAATTGTGCCGGACCTGAATCCACGTCGGACAGCGCCGGCGGAATTGAGACTGGACCAGGTAAGTAAATCTGCCCCAAATTGTTATGGCAAGTTTTTATAACTTTTCACCTGAAAATAAAGTTGGTTTTTTTTTGGATTGTTATTTTTATTTGTTTTTTGGATTTTTAGATATATGAAATACTAAAACATGAACAAGGTCATGAGGTACATTCAAAGTAGCATTTGCCTGTGTATTGGTAACAAATACTCTTGTGCTGCGAAAAAGTTCCACCTGAACATAAAGTTTCATGCATTTCATTCCACATTCCATTTCTTGTTTAAATAATGTAAATGACTTTGGATGTCCCACTTCACTTGGAGAGACTTAAATGACATCCACCACCAGAACGAAGGACTGTAAACCAAGCACATACTGGTGTGCGCCCCCTATGGCAAGATCTGCTCTACTTTAAGCTTCCTCTACGGTTTTTTTTTTAAAGGCTTTACAAATTATGCAAATGAGCCCGAGGGGCTCCATGTTTCATTTACACCTATGGAGCCCAGAGCCCCTCAGACTCATTTGCATATTTTTTACAACTTTTTTTGTATAGACCAGGGAATAAAAAGCTAAACGAAGAGCAGATCCTGGCAGAGGGGACACACACCTGTATGTCAGTGTGCTTGGTTTACAATCCTTCATCCTGGTGGTAGATATCCTTTAAATGTAATGGCATGTAATGAACAAAGCTAATGGAGCTGTAATAAGTAAAACAAACATCAGCCGGGTATGAAATGCAACAGAAAATCAGGAGAAGGGGTTTCTACAGACTCAAGTATTGGACAAGGAGCCAGATTCCATCTGAACCCACAGATCCCAAAGTAGGTTTCTGACATTAGGTATAGAAATCTGCGGTTTGGCCAGATTTTTAATGGAAAATCCATATTTAGTACCAATGCCACACACTGTCACACATGAGCTATTTGCAGGGTGAAGTCTGTATTTAATGCAGCTGCTTTCTGCCCCAAATCTTAACCTATGTCTTGTCTTATGTATCCAACAAAATGGGAAAGTTACAAACACGTCATTCCTCTTACCAACAGTCTGACACTTGTGAAATTAAAGAACTTGCCATTGACTAGTTAATGGTGATGGCACTGGATTTTTGGGCCAAGACGATGACCTCATTTTATGGCATTGTATGGGGGGAAAAAAAATGAAACTACCTAATTTATGGTTTGGATTACATGCAAATTGCCTGGCAATAAGAACTGTAAGGTTAATGGAGATTGATGAGGTCTTAAATCTCAGCTCCTGAAGCATCGGCTTGTTTTTTTGGCTGGATCTGGATGTGAAAGAAATGGAGATTGTGTAAAGGTACTGTGGGAAACAAATGGGTCTTATGGTATATGACAGAGCTGAATTATGAGACCTTAAGGTCGGGGCTATGTATTTAAGAGTTGACGTTCACAAATAAACTATATAGAATATATAGAATAATATAATGATGAGTAAATGCTATAGAATAAACAAAAAAAATACATTAAAAGGAATATTACAAAGCTCTTCTCAAATGAGGCACAAACAAGTTTTTAATCTCGGTGGCCTCCCCGATTGTAATGTTCCCTATAATATTTAGACAATTTTAACTAATATGAGGCAGTCACAACTTTAAAGGTAAAGGTAGGTCTGTAATATATTCCAGTAAAGAGAGACTGATATTAAAAAATGCTTAGCCCCTGTATAAAAGGAAAAACAAATCTATAATCATGCTAGGAATCCCATGCTGCTCCCAACACTCTCCGGTTCCCCAACCAACAATCACAAGAGACCAGAAAGTGTATTGTATTCGAGAACCAAGAAGGAATAGGCCATGGGTGATCCCTGAAATGAGTATCTATTTTATTTATTTTAATACATAATGCTTTTTTAAAATATTTTACCAATTTTTTTTCTTAGTCGCTTATTCTATGATATGGAATTGAGTGAATCTTGCATCAAACTAGACACTTTGATATGTCAAAGCCAAATCTAACTTAAAGGGGTATTCCCTCAGAGACAAGATTCTTAAATATCAGGAGAACACATTTTCTAATTTACACCATTTCACAGATATAATTCCAATGGTTCTATATCAGTCCTGTTGTTTACAATTTGGTTGTCCTTGGATATGATTGTAAATCTTCTGACTATGGTCGGGTTCTTCTTATGAAAAGCTTCTCTTGTCTGCATGCTGCAGTGCTTTATGCCTCCTGCCCGCCCCCCCCTGCATTACAAGACCAGATAGAGACAAGCACTTCCTGCCGGCAAGCAACAGTATGTAGAGACTTACTTTACAAGCTACAGACAGATAAGGTCTTCATCCTAGAGAAAGGTATATAACAGAGCTGTGTGTGTTATAGGTGAGATAGCCAAGCTGAGAGTAACATTGTGTTTTATATCCATCTTATGGATCTCATCATCTTTCATCTCTGATCTTTCTCATCCCTCTTACTCTATGTGTCAGATACTAGTAGAATGTTCAGAAGCTAAATACAAGTGTAGATAAACGCTGTCCCCTGATAATCTAAGCCCATTGCCAGCACACAGCATCTCATAGCACAGAGAAATCATGAAGTGTCTCCTTAGTGAGTTATATAAGCTAAAACAGCTATAAAACGGAGTAAAATTGTAAAGTAAGGGGGTTAGATTTTTTCTTTATGGGGTATATATCACTAGGGGATTAAAATGGAAGAACTTTCTTTCAGGGGCAAATTCTGAGAACCTGTCACCAGTGACGCCCCCTACAAACCTCACGCAGTACTTTTTAGATGTCTATGTCCATGGGATTAAAGCCACCATTCTTCTAAGACTTATTGATGTCCTCTAATCCAGTCATGGAGGCACAGAGCTACAGTATGCAGAAAACTACCATGTCCTCCTCACTAACAATGTTAACTTGGCCGAAGTTGGTTGGGTGAATAAGGAATGTTGAATTCTCTTCACACAGTCAGTGTCAGTCTCATCCCCTTCACCTTGAGGGAGTGGTTAATGATGTGGCAGAGTCAAGTCACACCCAACCACTGTCTCTCTTCCCCCTTCCTCAAAATACTCTTCAACCTCACAGAGGTCTCTTTCTTTAGCTGTCAAGGATCCAGCAAGGCACTGTGTAGCATTTCATACCCTGTATAGCAGTCCCTGCAGGGGAAGTAAAGGATGCTGACAATAAATATTCATCTACATATATACACAGCCCCTATGTAAAACTTCCATACTGGCAGCATGGTAGTCGCAGTGAGACCTGTCAATCATGAAAGAGGAGGCAGGAAACAACGAATATGCAGGACTCACTTACTGTGATTGGACTCATCTCAGGTGAGTTGCACATAAGTATACAGACTCTTTTGTTTTAACAATGCGGCCGTGGAATTGGAGCATTTAGGCATAAGGCTAATGTGTTTTAATAGTTTTTTTTAATGAATTATTTATTTTGGGTGAGGTTTATTTTAGTAAAAATGAGACACTTTGTAACCTAACATTTACAAATGTGTAAAGGGGCTTGTCTGGTCATAGCACGATTTCCTCTATCCATGGGAATAACTGGCTGAATGGTGGGGTGTCCAGTAGTGAGACCCCAAGATATCATGAAAATGAGAGTTCATTGTATCCCCAAATCTTTCTTGTTATCCATTGGTGCCCCTCCCCCGATCAGCATTATATTCCCTATCTACTTATTGTGACTGGACAACCAAATGTCCATTGGGTAAAATTTATAGTTGAGGATCTGGGGAGATGAGAGGTGCAGAGGCCGAACACAAATTTGATCAATTCCTCTTAAATTAGCTAATGCCTCTAGCTCTGGCTTTGTAAATCTCCATTAATATTAAAGCTGTACAGGCAGTCCTCGGGTTACATTCAAGATAGGGTCCTTGGGTTTGTACTTAAGTTGATTTGTATGTAAGTCAGAACTGTATATTTTATAATTGTAGCTCCAGACAAAATTTTATCTTTGTCCCAGTGACAATTGGATTTTCTAATTTTTTTGCTGTAATGAGAACTAGGATCATCAATAAAGCTTCATTACAGACACATTACAGCTGATCATTGCAGTCTGGGACTATAGTAAAGCATTCAGAGAGGTCACAGTAGGCAGAAAGGGCCATCTGTAACTAGAGGTCGTCTGTAAGTCGGGTGTCCTTAAATAGGGGACCGCCTGTAATATTATTACATAGCACTTAGTAGTGATAGTAGCCTACCCCTATAACACATATGATATGTGACCGAAATGGAAACTGTTAACATTGGAATTTTAAAAAAGGAAAAGAAACATCTAAAAGGTATTTGAAAAATGTTAACATTCAATAATGAATGGGTTACGATGGTGATGGATGTAACCATCCATACCGACAATTGGCCATATCAGGTAAGTGGTGCTCTGAGACACTGGAGAACAATGGAGTCTAGACTCCAAGCCAATTTTTTGGAGACTACAAGAAACACTTTGTGGACTTTAGACTTGAAGAATTATGTTGTATGGATAATGAATTGTTACTAATGATAGTTTCATACAGTAGTTAATGTTGTGGTATTTGATGACATTTAGTAATAGCGATATATATTATATGTATATTCAGTTTTACATTTTGGGATTATTGCAATTCTTCTCATAGTTTCCCACAAAAATGTTCACTGTCATCATGAAAATATTTCAGATTCTTTTGTAAAACCACTTGTAATACAAACCATACATTGTTACTATGGAAGGGAATTCTTGTGGCCACCTGGATAGATTAGGTTTCTCCATCTTACCAGTAGAGAAATCACCTTTTCTAAACACAAAAGTTACAATTTTCCTGTTCTGAATTAGATGGACATTTGGAAATCATTATTTAATAAGACGAGTACATAAGGATGCCACTTTAAAACAATTGGATGAAAATGATTTACTACTCTGGTATATGGAAGGATTCATGCATATTGTGATGGCCCTATTATAAATATAGCTGTGTATTTAGATGGAGATATATCGGCTATCCTATTAAGCAGGTCTTAATTATTTTGATATTTTAATATGATATAACTATTCTTTGGTGCCATCATTGTATAAACTTTATTAATATCACTATATTTAGGGTCCAAGGCCGCACTTTTCCCCAGTTTTTCCAGTGTTGCACGCAATCGAATTTTGGCACGGCTGCTCTGGCTTCCATGCAACAGAAATCAGGGGTGGGGGGTCGACCCGAATGAGCGCGGGATTTAACTGTCAAATTGTGTCGCAAGCCAAACACTTACATGCACCAGGGAGAAGAAGGTGAACTATGGTGGACCTGAGTGGGGACCTGAGTGGGGAAGCAACACATGCAGGATATCGGGCGCGCAATCTTAGTGAATCACGGCAGAGTGCATCCGGACGGACAATGCACTCGTTCGGGGAACGCGTCTGGACAGGTAAGTAAATGTGCCCCTATATGTATATCATAGGGAACATGGAGAACACTGCTAGTTCTCCTGGTTGATCTATTCCCCTAATTTCTCATCCTCCTCTCCTATTTGGTAGTCCTTCCAATGGCTTCCCATTGCCAAAATACTAACCATGACTTACAAGATCACCCACAACAACCCCTCGAACATCTGTCCTAATTACATTATACCCTCCCATGTGGACTTGGGGACCTTTACAAGATATCCTCTTCAAACAATCAACTTCAAGACTTCTTCTTCTTCTTCTATACTCAGTCAGACTTGACTGTCCACCAGAGTTCCTGTGGATGCTCAGGTGGTCCCAGGCTCTTACCTAGCACTGGACATATAGCAGAAGACAACCTAATTAAGAGTCCAGTAAAATCTATGTCCAAGTGTATGAAAATAGGGAGGGAGATTGGATGAATCGGCAGCAGCTCGACAGATTTAGCACTAGTAGTAGTTTATGACTGAAAGTGACTTAACTCATTTAGTCATCAGAAAATAAGCGGATCCCTCTATTTACTTAAATTACAGACTAAGTGTCGCTTCTGTTTAATCAATTAAACCACTCATTATCCATCTGTATAGGATGAGTGTATCAAAAAAACAAGGTGTGAATCTAGCCTTACTTTTTGCTTACTCCTCACTTATACAGTGGGCCTTTAAAATATGGCTGTCCGTCAACTGAAGAAGATTGATTAAGATCTCATACATATTGGAGAAATTACAGATCTGTACAACCTCCCAGTCTTGTAGAACGGTTTAAGACAACTTAAAGAGGATTGCAACATAGTTGGAGCCTTCTCTCTAGCCAATGGCTGATACCTGCCTCAGCCCAGGACCAGCAATCTGACAGTCTGATATGAATATAATTAGGTTTTTAATGACTTAATGGGAACCTGTCATCAAGAACAGGCACAAAAAGCTTTACTACCCCACCCCCCCTCCTAACTGTGCCTTTGTTCAAGAGTGCGGCACAGGTGCCCCAGCTTTAATCTATCTACTCCCAAACGTTTTCTCATATTCTTCCCCAAACTTTTTTTTACCCTTGTCTTTGTTGGCTCCACTCACTGGTGTATGGATTAGCGTCACCTTCAATTGGCCCCACCCATCACAGGTGCATGAAATGGTGACAAAAGCTGCAGTTTCCCCACGCAGAGCTCACTGCTAAATTCACCATGCAGTGAGAGGGACAGCATTCTAATAAGGACAGGAAGGCTGCGATTTGAAGAGACACAGAGCTGTCAATAAAAAAGGAGGCGCAGTTCAATGGCAGCCTGGAGATAACATGACTCTTCTCTTGTCTGTTTGACTCTTTTCTACTCATTTGCATATCAGAAAAATGCCTGTATTTAAGATACAGTGCCTCAGTGTCAGATAATTTTTGGTGACACGGGGGAGGACTTTTAACCCATAACCAGCAGGTATTACTGGTGTGAGGAATAATATTCTGGTGACAGGTCTTCAACTCTTTAAAGACAGTTACTGGATAGTCTTATCACTTTGCTGAGCTGAAATATTCTCTGGGCGTGTAATCTTTAGCCTCCTCTCCTTATATATCTTATGTGTAGATGGTTTCATATTCACTCTACACTTCAGGAGAGGAAAGGGAAAGTTTATTATTATCATGTGCACCATTCATTTCTGCAATGAAAAAGAAAATGCTTCAAAGATTTAGTTACTCTTTAAACAGTGAAGGGGTTTAAGAAGTTCTCCTTTTATAATACTGAAAAGATGAATCTAAAAGACTGTGACAAATACTCCCACAATGCAGAGCTCTCTTTACACTTTCAACCTGGATGTGGGGAAGGCAGGAGTGAAAAGTACTTACAAAAAAAACTTTGTTACTTTAGAACTTATCCAAAAGAAAGTTTGCCACTCTACCTATGGGCTTCATTATTTTACAACTTGAAGGCTACCCTAAGCTTTTATGCCACCCAGTTGTCTCGGTCTACCTTTGCTTTTACCTGAGTATTGCAAAGAGAACCTTTATAAGGATATAGGCCCTCAGTCCACCACTAACATGTTACCAAGGGTGGGTGTTTACAAATGACCTGTAAGAAGTCACCGGTTTGGAGGAGAGTTACACTGGGATGTCCCCTCCTGACGTAAAGGGGTTTTCCCAGAAAGCACCTTAGGCCCAGTCCACAGGATAGAGCCTAACTTGCTGATTAGTGTTGTCTTAGTGATGAGACCCCCACGGATCACGAGAACGAGGGGTCTGAAGGGGTTCCAGGTACATCCATCGGACCCATCGTTGCTCCCTAAAATTAATGGAGTAGACGGCAGCTCATGACCATTCTGCTCCATTCACTTCTATAGAGGTGAGTTCACTGAGCGCCGCAATCTAACTGGCTTGATTGGAAACACCTTTTAAAAGTCCCACAAGATTTGCATATCATCATTTAAGCTATCTATCAGCAGATGCCACCCAGCTTCAGTTTTTAATGTTCTCTTTCATGCTCAATCTTTCAGAAAATACAGGACATCCTTGTAAACCTGTCAGCATGTGGGATGATAGGTTGATTATGGTTGGGGGTCCTAAATCCTCACGCTAAGTTCTCTTGTGACTATAGGATCAAGGTATGTAGCCATTGGTGGTCCAAAACCAAGCTGTGACCCTAGTGCCTAAAAGTGAATATTAGCTTGGGTTGTCACCATTGCAACTCAAAATTACTGACCTCGATGGGAATGTGCTTCTTAGTATGAATGTTGCATACACTTAAAATACCAACCTATGATGGGGTCAGTTAAAAATACACAAGCGTAGTAGTAAAAAAATAATAAAAAACTATTGTCCCTTAAAACTCTAAGTTAAACACTACACTAGGCTTGTTGTCACTTGAACAGGTTGGGGATCCCTTCTTTAGTTCGATGTTAGTCAGGCCTCGAAAGGTCCTCTCCATTGTAAGACTATTGACAGAGGAAATTGAAGCGTGTTTAGTAGTTAATCAGACTCAAGCACGCACAGATAAAAATACTGGAAAAATACACAAAAAAAACAATAGTAAGAGATCCACGGGAAGAAGGGTCTACATTCTTGTACAAGTTCCATAAGCATTAAGTAATCATCCAAGACCCTTCCTAGCCCAAATCAAACACAATGCTTAATACTATTTTCTGAAGGTGACCTCCGAGGACAAGCAAAAATATGTGCCCTGCGGATAGAAAACTAAATGAAAGCATTGCTAGTGAAATCCCTATCCAATGTAATAACATTTATTAAAGCAAAATATTTGGAAATCCTCGGGTGCAAGTTGGTCAAGACACAAGTATCCAGGATCACCCTCCCCATCGAGAAGGGATGCAGTTTACAATGTTGGGTTATTCAAAGGTAAAAGCATACATAAAATAGTAACTCCTCTCATAGGTCCTGTAATATACATGTAGCATAAAACCAAAAATATATTTAAAGATGAAGGCTTCTTCAGAATTTGGTATTGTACATTATATCAAGAAATTATTAACAATTTTCAGATATAATTACATTACATATATAATCATTATTCAGATTTTTTTTTAAATTCTGCATTACAAATCCCAAAACTTTTTAACTTTTTCAATCAAGTTGGCCATATGAGGTCTTGTTTTTTGTGGAACTAGTTGTAGTTTTCTTTGGCTCCGTTTTAGGAAATGCATACTTTACAATGAACTTTTTGCACATTTTGCACGAATTCTTAGATTTACAGACAGTCCCTGGGTTACGTACCCAGCCTAACTTCAGGCATGTAGACTTGTTATATTCTCAAATAATTTTGATGATATTGACATTGGTCTGTCCTATCTCAGTATGAGCAGTCATGTACTGATGCCATATTCCTAACCACAAAAATCTAGTCCTCCAAAGAATGTTTTTCTATTAAGTCAGTTTGGAAAAAATGATGAAGGTACTGGAATATGCGTGATAAAAATCTGCAACCTGCTACGCCCGGAGGCTGGACCCCAGCGACGCCAATATGTCAGATGAGCTGTTATAACCCCTCTGTGCTATACTTTTTAGATTATTGAAGTGACAGAGATTGGAAGATTGCCTGACATCAAAACCCTGAGGGGCCATTAAGCCATCCTAGCTAGAAAACCAGCACGATTACAGATTACTTATACATACAGAACAATGGGCGCTTTATCCACTTGATTGTGGCTCGTGCTGAAATTTTGATTTATTAATTCCCCGAGCTACAGGAAAGTTTCATGCGTGTGGGCAACACCTCTCTCGCTGTTTAAAAATGCACATTATACCGTGGTACAGACACTCTTGTTGAAGTACATGTCAGCCTCCTCTGGTGTACGAGGAAATGAGGTACTATTCGGCATGTAACCAGACATATATACAGCTCACGTCAGATTATAACATTCGTTTCACTCCAGGTGCAGACTTAGCCCAGAAATGGGCCCTGGTCTTATAGTTCAGGGTTGGACATGTTACAGAAAACTTTCCAAAATAATTATTTATTTTCTGTTGCTCACATGACCTGTTAAAGAGTTCTTTCATTAGAGTCAATAGTCTACCTTTATACCCTAAGATCTAATTTTGGAATAAATTTGGGGGATAATTGAGACACCACCATACATGCATAATATTGAGTCAATTTTCTTTCAAACTGTATGGGCATCTAAAAGAGGTGCACATACGAATACAACTTACCCCAATACACAAGGCCATAAGTTATAGATTGGTCAGAGTCTATCTGTTGAGGGCTCCATCAATCATGAAAACAGGAAAACGTATCTTTCTGCAGTGGCGTAACTAGAAGCTGATGGGCCCCAGTGCAAAGTCTGTGCCAGACCCCCGACTATAATGTATGGTTTATAGTAATAGTCTTCTCATATGGGAAAGTGACACCATAAGGGCCCCCTAAACCTGTTGGGCCCAGGTGCGATCGCAAACTCTGCACGCCCTAAAGCAGTGATTTTCAACCAGTGTGCCGTGGCACACTAGTGTGTCGCGACACATGGTCGGGTGTGCCGCAGGGAAAGTTCCCCAAACTATGGTGCTCCCTGTGTTTTGTTTCCCGGCAATGCGCAGCGATGCACAGTCACGGCTTCTTACAATGTAGGAGACGTGTACAATAACACATGCGAAAGCTTTGAACCTCACGCGACAAAAGGACGTCACTAAGGCCGGCGCATCATCCTGAGAGCGGAGAGACTCTCGCATTTGCCCACCGCCAAGGTAATGCCCACCAATAATGCTGACTATATGAGCTTTTGCCTGAGTATATCCCTTTTGTGTTTATCGAAACAGGCGCAGGTTTCACACTGAGTGTGTAAAATAAATTTAGAATCTATATTATTAACTATATGTATAATATGACTCTTTTAGTGTCATTTTGTGCTATTTTGGTTGGTGGTGTGCCCCAGGATTTTCTAAGTATAAAAAGTGTGCCGTGGTTCCAAAAAAGGTTGAAAATCACTGCCCTAAATTTATGCCCCTGTCTTTCTGTCTAAACTGAGTGATGGTTGTGTAGCTTCATTGCTGCTTCATTCATCTCCATGGAACCGCTGGAGTATTGGCTAGAGTATTGGCATGTAGCATATGGATGTCTAGTGATCTAAAACTCATTCGCTTTTCTAGGGATAGAGGATAAGTTGCCTTGGGAGGGAAATCCCTTTAAGTAACATCTAAGGTATGATTATAGGACTGCAGCCATTATCTTGTGGACATGGACAGCGCATGGACACTGATGCGCTTGGCATTGTAGTCAGTGGGCAATAGCTGCCTGGATCGGTATGTTATCACATCAATTCTACGAAACCCCTTTAAGTTATTACAGTGACTCTTTTTTGTTAATGTGGACTCTTTATGACGTTTTTTTTAGGAGTACAATATGGCACTAATACAATATTTCAGAAGAAGCTTGCCAGGAAGTCAGTACATGTTGAGATGATTTCCATTATAGCAAGGACAGAATGACCATAAACAACAACAAAAAAAACTAAACTGCAAGTGAGTAAATGAAAACAAATACAAATCCCCTGCAGTAAATTGGTCTTGGTTAGGAAAGCGCTGGGGGAGGGGGTTACTTGGACTGTACTTTTGCGCTAATGGGCACTTTTAGGGAACTTCTTATCCTGACCTGGAGGACTCCTGGAGATGATTGTTAGTTGTGTCTCTCTACTGCCCAAAGCCTCCTTTACTTTGTATACCATGTAGATGAACTCCATACAAACAGCATTGTTAGCGCTCTCAGGACCAGGTGGAGGGAATAAAGCAAGTTACAGGAAATGAAAGGGAGATGATCCGAAACGTGAAAGTGGCTTCCGGCGGAAAAGATTCCTGCAGGTGTGTCCTGTTCACACTCACAGGGGTTAACAGGACAGGAAAAAATAGCTAAATAGTCCGGTTATGAGCAATCACAGGCAACTGATAGCAACCAAGTCGGGCAATAGCTGACTTTCTTGCATCATAAGCAGTAAACCAGATGCAGATGGCCTAATGTCCCTGCTAGCCTGCGTCATACATAGGGAAGTGAGTCACAGAAGGCACTGTAGAATTCTTAAAGGGGATGTCCACTGTAAAATAAACATTATCATTTACACTGTTAACCTCAGGAAGACTCTGTGAACTATCTGTGGCTAACTTGTGGCCTCATATTCATCTATTGGGTACGTTCACCGCAGTGTGAGTGTTCAGTCACTTCCTATGGACATCCATGAGTTATTTGACATATGTGTTTAGCTTAATTGAATAGTTCTATAATTTCATGAAAATAATGGTTTGATCATTTGGGTATATGTCACCAGAGACCTTTCCCCCACCATGCCCAGTACCTTTTAGATGTCTTTTTACATGTTTCACTGATTCCTATATGTGATTAGAGCCACCATTCTTCTAAAAAAATGGTTTTATTGATGCCCTCTGTTACTAAAGATCCAGTCATAGAAGCAGGGAGCTCCAGCATATAGTCATGCTATTCCGCCCCCTAACTTCCACTATTAACCCACACCCTCTTAGGAATAAGGGAGTTGATAGAGACCCATTGAAGAGAATTCCTCGGGGAGGGGGTAATCTAGGAGTTGAGAGAGATGTGGGTCGTGTGGGACTCACTAATGGAATTTCTGAGGACGGGGGGTATGAGGGAGCTGATATCTCTTCAGTGAGTCACACACAGCCAAGGTCTCTCAACTTCCTCATTCCTCCCCTCAGAAACTCTCTTTAATGAGTCACACACAGCCAATGTCTCTCTTAACTCCCTCATTCATCCCTCTCTCAGAAATTATCTTTAGAAAATCACTCAGCCAGCCAGTCTCTGCCAACCCTCTCATCCTTTGGAATTCTCTCTTCAGCGAGTCACACACAGCCAACATCTCTCTTAAGTCCCTCATTCCCCTCCCTCTGGAAATGCCTAGATCTGACCATGGACAATTACTTCTCCTCTACGATTAAGTAAGACTTTATGATGTTTTCAATATGGTCCACTCTTTCTAAAATTCTCAGAAAACCTCCCAAAATGTTCCCCTGTCAATGACTTCCAGGTACAGTGTAATTTCTCATGTATTGGGGGTCACATGACCAAAGCAGGCAATCAGTGGCCCCATAAGGCCCAGGGATATCACTTATCTCAGGTCACTAGGACCTGCTTAAGCTACAGATTGGGAATTTAAGCAAACCTAAAGGAGCTGCAATGCTGAAATGGGGAGCAGGGTAGGTGTCAAGGAGATATTAATCGTGAATGTATAAGATTGGGTTAACTACAGGGTAATTACAAACTTGGTTGAAATATGTGGCATCCATTGAAGCATCCAGGCCTCTTATAACATCCTGGACATCCTTACAAACCTGATAAACTCTGACCTGCAGAATGTTCTGTGTGCCTCAAAGCCATTTGGTCACCTCTCCTCTGCACCTACCCCCACCCCTGCATCTAGCAATTGGAAACAAAGAATGTTTAATATATTCCTGGACTCTCCCCCCTCATTAACACTTGCCCATTGTGAATGACCCTCTGGACTAATAATGAATGGGAGGTTCTGAAATCTGAACCAAACTGAGAATTATAAAACAATATGAAATCCAAGAATTGGTGTTCACATTTTGGGGGCTGCTTGACAAGCTGAGTGTGTCCCTTATTCTCCCCATCCAGGGATCAGGATTTACTTTAAGTTGTAAGTTTGTTTATTTTCTCCCTTTTTATTTTATAACTGTTTTGCCGTGTGTGTGTCATTTTATTTTGTATTCTTTTGTTTTTATATTTTTTATGCATGATCAACTTTTTGTAATTAAAGCTTTTCACTTTAATTTTGGTCCCTGTATGCTCTGCGCACTCATAGCCTTGTGAAGTGTGGTTAACTGTGTGACTGCTGGAGTGCTGAGTGTGACAAGGTGACTGCTTGAGAGCAGAGTTGATGTAGAGTGGGATACTTATTGGTTCCCGTATAAATGCAATAAGTGGTGGCAGGGGTCTGGTTCTGGTGCTGGAGCTGTATGAGGTGTGATTAGGCTCAATTTGTGTCCTGAGTGAAAGGTGAGCGCAAGTTTGAGTAGGCTAATAACCCGTACAGTTGCACCCCACGTCACGTGACGAGGCGGCGGTCCTCGCCGTGACAAATTGGTGGCAGCGGTGGGATAAATTCATTTTGTCAGAGCATTAAGTGTTGGGATTAAGTAACTAACCCCTGCACTTAAGGACTAGTGGAATCCTTGCGAGGAGTACCCTAGTTTTACACGGACCAATCAGTGCTGTTCTAAGACACACGTGCAAACAGTTCCCTTCCCCGTTTTTCTTTTCTATCTTTATTTTGGCAAAGGTTGCACTCAGTGAGCAACCATCTACAAGAGACAGAGCAAGGAGGCTCTTTCACCTCTGTGAGAGCGAGGCATCGACCCGGCTGACAAGTCCAAAGAGCTGCTGGTTTGTGCTTTGATGGAGCAAGATGCAGAAGCAAGGATCTGGCACGGCTCAAGGAGCCAGATAGGACATAATCCTGGAAGAGTTTCCCCTGAGCTACCCACAGCAGGCGCCTCACGAAGGCATGGATGTGTCTCTACAAATGGCCCTACGCAGCTAGGTGAATGTGATCCTAGCCTGCGTCTGCAGCTTATCCTTCAATTTAATCAGGCGGGCCGCAGCGCGAGAGAAGAGAGGCAGCCGAGCGGAGAGAAGGAGAAGAGGCCGCAGAGCGAGAGAGAGAGAGAGGCGAAGAGCAGCAGACGAGAGAAGGAGGAGAGAGTGCGCAGAGCGAGAGGAGAGAGAGCCGCAGAGCGGAGCGCAGGCTGATAGAGAATTCAGCTGGAAATGGCGCGTATTGAACGGGGTATCAATTCGTGCACCCCAATCCCAGGATGTAGACCCAAAAGACCTCGTCAAGAACGTTTTCCAGTACTGGACAAGGATGGGGACTTGGACATTTTGCGGTCGTTTGAGAAGACCTGCAGACATACCATCTGCCCCGTGAGCAGTGGGCACAGTATTTGAGCCCAGGGTTAAGGGCAAAGCCCGGAAGTATTGCTGACCTCCTCTTGAGCTTGATGAGGACTATGACGCATAAAAGCTGCTTGATAAAAAGTACAACCTAACTCCAGAGGTGTACCGCAAGAAGTTCCGGAGCGTAAGCGAGGACCAAGAGAGCTATGCTGATACAGTAGGCAACTTACGGACTACCTTGTCTACAGTGGACCCGAGGACTTCTGTAACAGCCGTGAGGACCTGGAGGATCTCATGATAAAAGATCAATTTCTGCACATTTGTCCTCTGGATGTACGACAGTTTGTTTGTGACAGGGAGCCTAAAACTGCGGATGAAGCTGCGCAGATTGCGGACACCTATGCCGCCAACAGGATGGTCAGAACCCCGAAAGGCTGTTGCAAACAGCTGGAATGGAGGTAGCCGGTGGGGAATTCCCTTTTTCTGCAAACACAACCACCAGGCGACCTTTTTCTGGTGCTCCAGGGACTAAAACTGTTTTATTGACACATCGCAAATGTTTTACCTGTAACCAAGTGGGACATCTTAGTGTTGCATGTCCCAGGAGACATACTCCAGAACACTGTCTGGATCATCACCTCTGTTTTATTTGTGGCTGGGAAAGTGGAAAACAATGATAATCTTCAGTCTCGTTACCGTGGCAATAGGGTCACCGTTGGATAGTAGACACTGGAGCAGAAGTGACCCTTGTACGTCAGAAAATGGTGGACTCAAATGACATTATTCAGAAAACATTGTTGTTAATAGGGTTGGGGAGCTAGCCCTGCTGCGTACCAATGGCCCATGTGATCTAGACTGGGCAGGAAAGGGTTTGAGGACTGTGGGCGTATCCACACTATCCAACTAATGTGTTATTAGGCACTGACCTTGGCAGAATGGTATCTCAATTGTTCCTACTAACCCTTGATACAATTGAGGACACTGCTCTCCTCAAGTAAGATTGTAATGAATTGAGAAATGTAATGATGGAAGGGAGGGCTAAGATCAGATTCCCCTCCAACTGCTATACTAGACTTGCCTGTAGAGGATGCGGGGAATCTTCATAGTTGCAGCTGTGACTGCGCAGTCAATGCGAATTTAATCCTAAACTGTGGTTCCACAGGAGAAGAGGATGAATCGTTGTTGTAACCTTCTTGCCTGGGGTTCAGCTAGTACAACCCAGAGAATCAGACTCTAGCTCTGGTCCAGCGCTTGCTACAGGCCTTGACTTCCCATATTGATAGTCAGAGCTATGCGGCCACTGCGACAGATACTACATTGGAGAAGTTAAAACTTCTGTAGGTAACCTCCTACCGAGAGCTGACAAAGAACGGGTGTTCTGGAAAGGAAAGCTCTATATGGAGGGATTCCATGCATAAACAAATCTGGGAGTGGAACGCTCTGTTGTTCCCTATCGTTCAAGAAGATTGCTGAAGGTTGCCCATGAATCCCTCTAGCTGGCACTTGGGGATACAAAACCAAGCTCGCTTGACGAACAATTTATTGGCGCCCAGATGGGCACTGACATTGCTAATTACTGTCGGTCTTGGCACAGTTTGCCAAAGGGTGGGAAACTGGGAAATTAAAGGCTCCACTGATTCCTCTCCAGTAATTGATGAGACCTTTCCAGCGGGTGGCTGTAGTAACTCATTGGACCCCTTAAAAATACCTAGAAGCTCAGGAAGAAATTTATTCTTAGTAGTGGACTATGCCACTAGATACCCAGAAGCTGTAGCCCTGTCTTCCATACGGCAGATAAGGTAGCAGATGCATTATTGACTGTTTTTCTCTCGTGTTGGTTTCCCAGGGAAATGTTGATGATCAAGGTACACAGTTCATGTCTAATTTAATGCAAAGCCTCTGTAAGACAAATGCAGGTTAGACCATTGTGGGAGCCACCCCCTATCACCCTCACTAATGGTTTGTGTGAACGTTTTAATGGGCCCTGAAACAATGCTTAAAATGCTCATTGAGACTGTAGGAGAGACTGGGGAGCGGTACCGTTCCCCATCTCTTGTTGCTTACCGGGAAGTACCCACAAGCTCCACGTTTTCTCCCCATTTGAGCTATTAGGAGAAAGTAAGGGGGGCCTCTTGATCTGTTAAGGACCATTGGGAAGGTAACGTAGGGACACAAGGGTCTCTGTTGTGAATATGTACTGAGAACTCAGGGAGAAGATGCAGACCCTGATGTAACTTAGTGCATGAGATTGTCCATAACCCAGACCAATCAAACTTTGGTATGAACCGAATGCCAGACAGAGGATATATGAAGAAGGTAGAAGTCTGGTGCTGGTTCCCATGTTGCAAACAAACTACAGGCTGCATGGGAGGGCCCCTATACTATATGCAAACGATTAAATGATTGTTAACTATGTTGTGGCCCCGATGCGAGGCAAATAAAAGCCACAAAAGGTATTTCAGTAACATGTTAAAAGCACCATCATAGGAGTTGTGGATGTGTGCGTTTGCCAGAGGAGGCGGGAGGGGGATCCCTATTAGACCTTGTGTCTGAGCCACAACAAATGGTCCTTAGAACTGCACAATTCAACCCCAACTCCCCATACTCAGAAGTGTGAGCTCAGGAGGTACTCAATGCCTTCACAGATACCTTCACCCAGAAGCCTGGGAGAACTCATCTAGCTATTCACAGTTGGACACTGGCAATCACCTGCCAATAAGGCAATCTGCTATAGGGTTTCAACGAGGTCAAATCTAATATGAAGGATCAAATAGAAGAGATGTGGGCCTGGGCGTGATACAAAAATCTCAGAGTGCTGGGCCTCCCTGTAGTCCTTGTGCCAAAGAAGAAGGACAGAACCACACGGTTCTGTGGATTACAGGAAGCTAACCTAATTACCACATTTGCTTACCCCATGCCAAGAATAGATGAGTTATTAGATCAGCTGGTAGTGCTTCCTACCTTCCATCAATGGATCTAAGTAGGGGGTACTGGCAAATCCCTATGACAAAGGACGCTCAGGAAAGGTCTGCCTCTAACTCCCTTTGGGCTGTACGAATTTTTGGTCATGCCATTTGGTATGAAAATGCCCCTGCCACCTTCCAAAGGTGGTCAACCAACTCCTGGAGGGACTGGATAGTCTTTGCAGTTGCATACCTTGATGACATAGCCATTTTCAGACACTCATGGGGGGAACACCTGCAACATCTGACACAGGTGCTGGAAGACTCAAAAGGGCAGGTTTGACTGTCAAACGGAGAAATGTCAGATAGCATGTCAGAAGTGCAATTCTGGGACACTGGTGTCGGAGGTGGGCGTGCTACGGCCTGAACGGGTAAAGTAATGCCTATAACCACATGGCCCACCCTAGAACTAAGAAACAAGTCATGTCTTTCAGGGACGCCGGCTATTTAGGAAATTTTGTGCCAAACTACAGTGCGCGGGCTAAAGCCTTGACAGACTTACCAAAAAAAACTCCCCAAATTGTTGATGGACCAATCAGTGTGAGGAATCTTTTCGCCTTGAAAGCTGTATTGGCCAGTTCACCTGTTCTCGGCCCCAGATTTCACCCGCAGATTTTGGTACAAACTGACGCAGCACATACGGACTAGGTGCAGTCCTTAGTCAGGTAAACCGAAAAGAGGAGCCCATCCTTTACCTAAGTAGGAAACTGTTGCCCCGGAGGTTGCATATGCCACAATTGAAAAGAGTGTCTGGCAATTGTGTGGGCTCTGCAAAAACTGCAGCCATATCTGTATGGGCGTAACTTTACTGTGATCAAGATCATAATCCACTTAGCTGGCTTAATAGGGTGGTCTGGGGACAATGGAGAGCTGCTCAGATGGAGCTGGTCTTGCAGCATAGCAATTGATTTCACATTCAACACAAGAAAGGTAGTGAGCATGGGAATGCAGACGGCCTCTCTCGCCAGGGGAGCCAGAGTAGAGTGCGCCAGAAGATGGCAGTGAGCCAAGCTCCTAGGCACAATCAGAAAGGGAGCAGGGGCATAGAGACTCTCAGGAGAGCGTTCAGTCAGTGGTCCACCTAAGCCCTGTAGTATAAATGATAAAGAAGGGACTAATAGCTGTACAGAAATAAAACCAAAACATAATGTAACTGGTCGTAGTCCTACACTTAACTCCATTGGCATTTCATCCAGCAGGGGAGGGTTACCCATTTCCACTTGGGAGAGGGGACACAGAACTTAGTGTTTCTGCCAGCACAAAGCATAAAGTCAGCGGGGGGTCCCAGCACGCAGTGTACAAGTGACCAGGGAGATAGTACTTGGCCTTATACACAGGACAAAGGACACGATGGTTTGATGTGCCCAGTAGTATACTCACATCTTATGGCAATGATTTTTATGGTAATGAACTTCTGCTATTATTATTGGTAATTGGCTTGGGAAATTTAAAATGGCGTGGGTCATTTCAAATTTGCCCAATCTGAAAGGGGAGTGGTCAGGAGAGATAATTCGTGAATGTATAAGATTGGGTTAACTACAGGGTAATACAACTTGGTTGAAATATGTGGCATCCATTGAAGCATCCAGGCCTCTTTTACAAACATCCTGGACATCCTTACAACCTGAAAACTCTGACCTGCAGAATGTTCTGTTGGTGACTCAAAAGCCATGTCACCTCTCCTCTGCACCTACCCCACCCGGCTATAGCAATTTGGAAACAAGAACTGTTTAATTATTCCTGACTCTCCCCCTCATTAACACTTTGCCCATTGTGAATGACCCTCGGACTAATTTGAATGGGAGGTTCTGAAATCTGAACCAAACTGAGAGAGTTATAAAACAAATGAAATCCAAGAATTGGTGTTCACATTTTGGGGGCTGTCTTGACAAGCTGAGTGTGTCCCTTATTTCTCCCACCTCCAGGGATCAGGATTTACTTTAAGTTGTAAGTTTTCTGTTATTTTCTCCCTTTTTTTATAACGTTTTGCCGTGTTGTGTGTCATTTATTTTTGTAATTCTTTTGTTTTTAATATCTTTTTATGCACTGATCAATTTTGTAATTAAAGCTTTTCACTTTATTTTGGTCCCTGTATGCTCTGCGAATCATAGCCTTGTGAAGTGTGGTTTAACTGTGTGGACGCTGGAGTGCTGGGTGACAGGTGACTGCTTGAGAGCAAGAGTTGATGTGAGTGGGATACTTATTGGTCCCAGTATAAATGCATAAGTGGTGGCAGGGGTCTGGTTCTGGTGCTGGAGCTGTATGAGGTGTGATTTAGGCTCAATTGGTGTCCTGAGTGAAAGGTGAGCGCAAGTTTGGTAGTAGGCTAAATTAACCCGTACAGTTGCACCCCACGTCACGTGACGAGGGGCGGCGTCCTCGCCGTGACAGTAGGTATAACTTTATTTCTTTAATACACCTGCCACAACCCCACTGAGTTTTTCCGGGAAGCTTCATATTCGGATACATTTATTAAAAGAATTTTAAAGAAAAGAAAGACTACATCTCTAATAATAATCAACATTATCGTAAAAAGAGAAATTAAAAACATAAAAATTAAAAAAAAACACAAACAGTTCAGGAGAACATAAGATAATAACAAAAATAGCATTGAATTTCTCCGAACTTCCGCTCAGGTAGAATAACATGTTTGTGAGGAGAACCTTGCTCCTTGCCAATAAGCGCTGTCACTGGCTCTTGCTGCTAGTAATGCCTTATAAACAACAATAGGAAGTACTGTACGGGGGAGGTGTTCCTGTCAGTTTGTCAAGCTTCTGGCAGGTAGGAAGGAAAATGAAGTCAGCTTACATGTTCCCATGACTTAACCTAGTGTGACCGAAATAACTATACTGGAAGCGTTACAAATTAATCTTTTCATAGCAAAACATTGATGACAAGTTATGTTATGATGTCATAGTCAAAGACGATACGTATTACATCACTGTGCATTATTGTAATGCGTCATTGCTTCTCTATAATGAATTCACAATGCTTTTTAGGGGACAGACAACCACGACATCAGAACCTGTGGACAATGACTACCTTATGTACCATATATATACTCGAGTATAAGCCGACCCGAGTATAAGCTGAGACCCCTCGTTTCACACACAAAAACTGGGAAAACCTATTGATTCGAGTATAGCGGGAAGCGACACAAGGATATTGGCTCACAATGTGCCCGCCCCTGCCTGCTTTTACCATTACAGAGCCTTGAGGCTGGCCACTTCCAAAGCTCAGCTTTTGACCACCATGAGGTTTTACATCCTCTATAAGTTAAATTAGTCCACCAATAACTTGCCTGCACCTTCCACCTGACTCAAAAGCCACAAAGGGCCATTTCACACCTTAAATGGACTCGACGCCACCAAACAACACAAATCCATCATCGGAAAGCATAGGTAAAGTAGAAGATAAGTTTACTTCTGTGCACAGCTAATTCATAGGTATAGCAAACCAATTGAAAATTTTTTTTTGTAGTTCCCCTAGCACCAGCACCATCTCTGCTCCATACAGAATACAGCGAAATAGTGGGCAAGTTACTTGACAACAGAGCAGCAAAGGCTTGTCCGTTTTTGACAACCATACTAAATAAATGTAACATGCTCAATAATCAGCTGAGCGTGCAGAGAAACCACGACTACCATATCACAAGCACACAAGCCTCCTGGCAAGTGGCGAGAGCGATGTGGCCATCCCAAACCAAAACCCATAAAATATAACTTTGCTAAAAAACGAGCTCAGCGTGTAGAGAAACCACAACTACCATATCCACAAGCCGCAACTCCTGGCAGGGGGGTATACAATGCAAGCACAGCGTACAAAACCAACACTCCCAGTGATCCACTAGGATAGAACTATGTGGATACCGAACCAGAACATCTTCTCAGGGACCACCCCTTAGAGAAGTGCATATATGTCAGTGATATGTACCGGTGAGTGTAGCGTAAGTACACCCTCATATAAATCAGTGATATGTACGGTGGTGTGAGGTAAGTACACCTTATATAATCAGAGATAAGTACTGGTGTGAGGTAGGTGCATTCTCTATAAATCAGTGATATGGTACGTGGGTAAGTATACCCTCATATCGATCTGTGATGTACAGTGTTTGAGGTAATACATCTCATTTAAATCATGATATGTAGTGTTTGAGGTACACCCTTATAATCAGGACAGTGTACATTGTATGAGGTAGGTGATCCTAAGTTCACCCTCATATAAATCATGATAAGCTGTGTGTGAGGTAAGTATAACCCCTCTTATAAATCAGTGATATGTACAGTGAGGTACCTCCCCTCATATACATTAGTGATAGCAGTATGTAAGCAATAAGCCACCTATCAGTCATGTATGTAGTATGTGAGGTGACTGGGGCAGATACATGGGTAATTATCTCCTATAACAAGCGCTGTTACACTGAGGTCACCTGCTCCCATATACATAAGTGTCGTCGGCTATACTCATGAAAGAAAGAGAAAGGAGAACAGGACAGGAGTGACATCTACTCCTGAGCCCCTCCCTCTTACAATACACTTCCTATACAGATCCTTACACCTACCTACTCTGTTCTTACATCACTACATATACTACTTGGCCTTATACCAGGACAAGGACCACGATGGTTTGATGTGCCCAGGTAATCACATCTTATGGCAATGATTTTTATGGTAATGAACTTCTGCTATGTATTATTGGTAATTGGCTTGGGAAAATTTAAAATGGCGTGGGTCATTTCAAATTTGCCCAATCTTGAAAGGGGGAGGTGTCAAGGAGATATTAATCGTGAATGTATAAGATTGGGTTAACTACAGGGTAATTACAAACTTGGTTGAAATATGTGGCATCCATTGAAGCATCCAGGCCTCTTTTACAACATCCTGGACATCCTTACAACCTGATAAACTCTGACCTGCAGAATGTTCTGTGGTGACCTCAAAAGCCATTTGGTCACCTCTCCTCTGCACCTACCCCCACCCCTGCATCTAGCAATTTGGAAACAAAGAACTGTTTAATTATTCCTGGACTCTCCCCCCTCATTAACACTTTGCCCAATTGTGAATGACCCTCTGGACTAATTAATGAATGGGAGGTTCTGAAATCTGAACCAAACTGAGAAGTTATAAAACAATATGAAATCCAAGAATTGGTGTTCACATTTTGGGGGCTGCTTGACAAGCTGAGTGTGTCCCTTATTTCTCCCACCTCCAGGGATCAGGATTTACTTTAAGTTGTAAGTTTCTGTTATTTTCTCCCTTTTTATTTTATAACTGTTTTGCCGTGTTGTGTGTCATTTTATTTTGTAATTCTTTTGTTTTTAATATCTTTTTATGCACTGATCAACTTTTTGTAATTAAAGCTTTTCACTTTAATTTTGGTCCCTGTATGCTCTGCGAACTCATAGCCTTGTGAAGTGTGGTTAACTGTGTGACTGCTGGAGTGCTGAGTGTGACAAGGTGACTGCTTGAGAGCAAGAGTTGATGTAGAGTGGGATACTTATTGGTCCCGGTATAAATGCAATAAGTGGTGGCAGCGGGTCTGGTTCTGGTGCTGGAGCTGTATGAGGTGTGATTTAGGCTCAATTTGTGTCCTGAGTGAAAGGTGAGCGCAAGTTTGAGTAGGCTAAATTAACCCGTACAGTTGCACCCCACGTCACGTGACGAGGCGGCGGCGTCCTCGCCGTGACAAATTGGTGGCAGCGGTGGGTAAATTCATTGTGGTCAGAGGTCTCTTAAGTGTTGGGATTAAGTAACTAACCCCTGAATTAAGGATAGTGGAATCCTTGCGAGGAGTACCCTAAGTTTACACGGACCAAATCAGTGCTGTTCTAAGGACACAAGTGCAAACTTCCCTTCCCCGTTTTTTTTTCTATCTTTATCTTTGGCAAAGGTTGAACTAGTGAGGAACCATCTACAAAGAGACAGAGCAAGGAGGGGCTATATTAACATCTGTGAGCGCGGGCATCGACCCCGGCTGACAAAGTCCCAAAAGAGCTGTGGTTGTGTGCTTTGATGGGCAAGATGCAGACAGCAAGGATCTGGCACGGTCTCAAGGAGCCAGATAGGAATAATCCTGGAAGAGTTTCCCCTGAGCTACCCACAGCAGGCGCCTCAGCGAAGGCATGGAGTGTCTCTACAAAGGCCCTACGCAGCTAGGTGAATTGTGACCTAGCTGCGTCTGCAGCTTATCCTTCAATTTAATCAGGCGGGCCGCAGCGCGAGGAGAAGGAGAGGGCAAGCCGAAGGCGGAGAGGAAGGAGAGAGAGGCCGCAGAGCGAGAGAAGGATGTGCGAAGGAGAGGCGAGAGAGCCAGCAGACGAGGAGAAGGAGGAGAGAGTGCGCAGAGCGAGAGGAGAGAGACGCCGCAGAGCGAAGCGCAGTTGATAGAGACTTCAGCTGGAAATGGAGCGTTTTGCCGTTTTTGTATTGAACGGGGTATCAATTCGGCAACCCCAAATCCCAGGATGTAGACCCAAAAAGACCTCGTCAAGAAAGTTTTCCAGTTACGGACAAGGAGGGGGACTTGGACAGTTATATGCGGTCGTTTAGAGAAGACCTGAGACATACCATCTGCCCCGTGAGCAGTGGGACAGTATTTGAAGCCAGGGTTTCAAGTGGGCAGCCCCGGGAAGTAGTGGTGACCTTCTCTTGAGCTTGATGAGGGACTTGACGCGATAAAAGATGCTTGAGTAAAAAAGTATCAACCTAAACTCCAAGGTGTTACCGCAAGAAGTTTCCGGAAGCGTTAAAGCGAGGGACCAAAGGAGAGCTATGCTGATAAGTAGGCAACACTTACGGATACCTTGCTACAGTGGACCGAGGACTTCTGTAACAGCCGTGAGGACCTGGAGGATCTATCGAGAAAAGATCAAGTTTCTGCAATTTGTCTCTGGATGTACGACAGTTTGTTTGTGACAGGGAGCCTAAAATGCGGATGAAAGGCTGCGCAGACTGCGGGACACCTATGCCGCCAACAGGATGTTCAGACCCCCGAAAGGCTGTTGCAAAACAGCTGGAATGGAGGTAGCCGGTGGGAATTCACTTTTTCGCAAACAAAACCACCAGGGACCGTTTTCTGGGCTCCAGGGACTAAAACTGTTTTATGACACATCGCAAATGTTTTACGTAACCAAGTGGGACATCTTAGTGTGATGTCCCCAGGAGACTACTCCAGAACACTGTCTGGATCATCACCTATGTTTTATTTGTGGCTGGGAAAGTGGAAAAACAATGATAATCTGCAGTCTCGTTACCGTGGGCAATAGGGTCACCGTGGATACGAGACACTGGAGCAGAAGTGACCCTTGTTACGTCAGAAAATGGTGGACTCAAATGACATTATCCAGGAAAAACATTGTTGTTAATAGGGTTGGGGAGCTCGCCCTGCGTGCGGTACCAAGGCCCATGTGATCTTAGACTGGGGGGCAGGAAAGGTTTGAGGACTGTGGGCGTATCCAACACTATTCAACTAAATGTGTTATTAGGCACTGACTTGGCAGAATGGTTATCTCAATTGGTTCCTACTAACCCTTGATAACAATGAGGAGCACTGCTCTCTCAAAGGTAAGATTGTAATGAATTGAGAAATTGTAAGATGGAAGGGAGGGCTAAGATCAGCTTCCCCTCCAATGATATACTAGTTGCATGTAGAGGTGCTGGGGCTCTTCATAGTTGCAGCTGTGACTCGCAGTAATGCGAATTTAATCCTAAAACTGTGGTTCCACAGGAGAAGAGGATGAATCGTAGTGTTGTTGTAACCTTCGCCTGGGTTTTCAGTAGTACCCCGAGAATCAGACTCCTATCGCTTGTCCAGCTCTTGCTCACCGTGAGCTTCCCATATGATAGTCAGAGCTTATGCGCCACTGCCGACAGATTGCCTACATGGAGAAGTTAAAACTTCTGTAGGTAAACCTCCTAACCGCTACGACTGACAAAGAACGGGTGTTCTGGGAAGAGATAAGCTCTATAGGAGGGGTATTCCCACTGCGATAAACAAACTTCTGGGATGGTGAGAAACGCCGTGATTGTCCCTATTCCCAGTTCAGAGAAAGATTGCTGAGGTCTTGCCCTGAAATCCCTTAGCTGGCCTTCAGGGATACAAAAACCCAAACTCGGCTTGACGACACAATTTTGTGATTGGCCCCCAGATGGCACTGACAATTGCTAATACTACTGTCGGTCTTGCACCATTTGGCCAAAGGGTGGGAAATGGGGAAATTAAAAAGGCTCCACTGAATTCTCTCCAGTATTGATAGACGTCTCCAGCGTGGTGGCTGTAGCTCGATCATTGGACCCCTTAAAAATACCTAACAGCAGGAAGAAATTTATTCTTCAGTAGGGACTATGCCACTAGATACCCAGAAGCGTTAGCCTGTCTTCATACGTGCGATAAGGTAGCATATGCATTATTGATGTTTTCCTCTCGTGTCTGGTTTCTCCTCCCAGGGGAAATGTTGATGATCAAGGTACACAGGTCAGTCTAATAAAGGCAAAAGCCTCTGTAAGAAATGCCGATTAGACCATTTGGGTAGCCACCCCCTTCAAATCACCCTACGACTAATGGTTTGTGTGACGTTTTTAATGGGCACCGCGAAACAAATGCTTAAAGCTCATTGAGACTGTAGGAGAGACTGGGACGGTACCTTCCCCATCTCTTGTTGTGCTACCGGGAAGTACCAAAGCCTCCACGGTTTATCCCCATTTGAGTATTAGGGAGAAGAGTTAAGGGGGGCTCTTGATGTTAAAGGACCATTGGGAGGTAACGTAGGGACACAAGGGTCTCTGTTGTGAATATGTACTGAGAACTCAGGGAGAAGATCAGACCTATGTTAACTTAGTGCATGAGCATTGTCCATACCCCGACCATCAAAACTGTTGGTATGAACCGAAATGCCAGACAAGGCGTATATGAAGAAGGTAGAAGGTCTGGGTGCTGGTTCCCATGTTGCAAACAAACTACAGGCTGCATGGGAGGGCCCCTATACTATATGCAAACGATTAAATGATATGTTAACTATGTTGTGGCCCCGATGAGGCACATAAAAGCCCAAAGTTATTTCATGTTAACATGTTGAAAAGGCACCTCATGAATGGGGAGATTGTTGAAGACTGTGTTGCAGTTTGCCAGAGGAGGGGGAGGGGGTATCCCTATTAGACCTTGTGTCTGAGCCACAACAAATGGTCCTTGAGAGACTGCACAATTCAACCCCCACTCTCCATACTCAGAAGTGTGAGCTCGGAGGTACTCAATGCCTTCACAGATACCTTCACCCAGAAGCCTGGGAGAGAACTAATCTAGCTATTCACAGGTTGGACACTGGCATCACCTGCCAATAAGGCAATCTGCTTATAGGGTTTCAACTGAGGTCAAATCTAATATGAAGGATCAAATAAAAGAGATGTGGGCCCTGGGCGTGATACAAAAATCTCAGAGTTGCTGGCCTTCCCTGTAGTCCTTGTGCCAAAGCAAGAAGGACAGACCACACGGTTCTGTGGATTACAGGAAGCTAAACCTATTACCACATTTGATCTTACCCCATGCCTAGAATAGATGATTCTTAGACTCAGTGGCTAGTGCTTCCTACCTTCCTCAATGGATTAAGTAGGGTGGTAGTGGCAAATCCCTATGACAAAGGACGCTCAGGAAAGGTCTGCCTCATAACACCCTTTGGGCCTGTACGAATTTTTGGTCTGCCATTTGGTATGAAAATGCCCCTGCCACTTCCAAAGGTGGTCAACCAACTCCTGGAGGGACTGGATAGTCTTTGCAGTTGCATACCTTGATGACATAGCCATTTTCAGCAACTCATGGGGGGAACACCTGCAACATCTGACACAGGTGCTGGAAAGACTCAAAAGGGCAGGTTTGACTGTCAACCGAGAAATGTCAGATAGCAATGTCAGAAGTGCAATATCTGGGACAACTGGTGTCGGAGGTGGGGTGCACTGCTACGGCCTGAACAGGGGAAAGTAAATGCCATAACCATGGCCACCCCTAGAACTAAGAAACAAGTCAGTGTCTTCGGGACAAGCCGGCTATTTAGGAATTTTGTGCCAAACTACAAGGCGCGGGCTAAAGCCTGACAGACTTACACGAAGACAAATTTCCCCAAAATTGTTGAATGGACGATCAGTTGAGGATAATCTTTTCGACCTTGAAAGCTGTATTGGACCAGTTATCACTGTTTGTCCAGCCCCAGATTTCACCCGCGATTTTGGGTAAACAAACTTGACGCCAGCACATTACGACTATGGTGCAGTCCTAGTCAGGGAAACCCGAGGATAAGAGCCAGCACCATCCTTTATCCTACAGTAGGAAACTGTTGCCCCGGTGAGGTTGCATAGCACAATTGAAAAAGAGGGTCCTGCAATTGTGTGGGTCTCTGCCAAAAAATCTGCAAGGCCTATCTGTATGGGCGTAACTTTTACTGTGATCAGATCATAATCCACTTAGCTGGCTTAATAGGGTGGTCTGGGGACATGGAAGTGCTCAGATGGAGGGTCTTGCAGCAATATGATTGATTTCACAATTCAACACAGAAAGAGTTAGTGAGCATGGGAATGCAGACGGCCTCTATCGCCAGGGAGCCAGAGTGTAGAGTGCGCCAGAAGATGGCAAGTGAGCCAAGCTCCTAGGCACAATCAGAAAGGGACAGGGGCATAGAGACTCTCAGGAGAGCGTTCAGTCAGTGGTCCACCTAAGCCCTGTAGTATAAAATAAAGAAAGGGACTCTAATAGCTGTAACGAAATAAAACCAAAACATAATGTAACTGGTACAGTAGTCCTCTACACTTAACTCCATTGGCATTTCATCCAGCAGCGTAGTGGTTACCATTTCACACTTGGGAGAGGGGACACAGAACTTAGTGTTTCTGCGCGCACAAAGCATAAAGTCAGCGGGGGGTCCCAGCACAGCAGTGTACAAGTGACCAGGGGAGATAGTACTTGGCCTTATACACAGGACAAGGACACGATGGTTTTGATGTGCCCAGATATATCACATCTTATGGCAATGATTTTTATGGTAATGAACTTCTGCGTATTATTATTGGTAATTGGCTTGGGAAATTTAAAAATGGCGTGGGTCATTTCAAATTTGCCCAATCTTGAAAGGGGAGGGTGTCAGGAGAGATATAATCGTGAATGTATAAGATTGGGTTAACTACAGGGTTTAAACACTTGTTGAAATATGTGGATCCATTGAAGCATCCAGGCCTTTTACAAACATCCTGGACATCCTTACAACCTGAAAACTCTGACCTGCAGAATGTTCTGTTGGTGACTCAAAAGCCATGTCCACCTCTGCCTCTGCACCACCCCACCCATGCTATAGCAATTTGGAACACGAACTGTTTAATTATTCCTGGACTCCCCCTCATTAACCTTGCCCATTGTGAATTGACCCTCGGACTAATTTGAATGGGAGGTTCTGAAATCTGAACCAAATGGAGAGAGTTATAAAACAAATGAAATCAAGAATTGGTGTTCACATTTGGGGGCTGCTTGACAAGCTGAGGGGTCCCTTATTTCTCCCACCTCCAGGGATCAGGATTTACTTTAAGTTGTAAGTTTTCTGTTATTTTCTCCCTTTATTTTATAACGTTTTGCCGTTGTTGTGTGTCATTTATTTTTGTAATTCTTTTGTTTTTAATATCTTTTTATGCACTGATCAACTTTTGTTAATTAAAGCTTTTCACTTTATTTTGGTCCCTGTATGCTCTGCGAATCATAGCCTTGGGAAGTGTGGTTTAACTGTGTGGACAGCTGGGGTGAGTGGACAAGGTGACTGCTTGAGAGCAAGAGTTGAGTGTGTGAGTGGATACTTATTGGTCCCAGTATAAATGCAATAGTGGTGGCAGAGGGTCTGGTTCTGGTGCTGGAGCTGTATGAGGTGTGATTTGGCTCCAATTGGTGTCTGAGTGAAAGGTGAGCGCAAGTTTGAGTAGGCTAAATTAACCCGTACAGTTGCACCCCACGTCACGTGACGAGGCGGCGGCGTCCTCGCCGTGACAGTAGGTATAACTTTATTTCTTTAATTACACCTGCCACAACCCCACTGAGTTTTTCCGGGAAGCTTCATATTCGGATACATTTATTAAAGAGATTTTAAAGAAAAGAATAGACTACATCTCTAATAATAATCAACATTACTCAGTAAAAAAGAGTAAATTAAAAACATAAAAATTAAAAAAAAACACAAACAGTTCAGGAGAACATAAGATAATAACAAAAATAGCATTGAATTTCTCCTGAACTTCCGCTCAGGTAGAATAACATGTTTGTGAGGAGAACCTTGCTCCTTGCCAATAAGCGCTGTCACTGGCTCTTGCTGCTAGTAATGCCTTATAAACAACAATAGGAAGTACTGTACGGGGGAGGTGTTCCTGTCAGTAATTGTCAATGCTTCTGGCAGGTAAAGGAAAATGAAAGTCAGCTTACATGTTCCCATGACTTAACCCTATGTGTGACCGAATAACTATACTGGAAGCGTTACAATATTAATCTTTTCATAGCAAAACATTGATGACAAGTTATGTTATGATGTCATAGTCAAAGCGATACAGTATTACATCACTGTGCATTATTGTAATGCGTCATTGCTTCTCTATAATGAATTCACAATGACTTTTTAGGGGACAGACAACCACGACATCAGAACCTGTGGACAATGACTATACCTTATGTACCATATATATACTCGAGTATAAGCCGACCCGAGTATAAGCTGAGACCCCTCGTTTCAACACAAAAACTGGGAAAACCTATTGATTCGAGTATAAGCGGGGAAGCGACACATGCAGGATATTGGGCTCACAATGTGCCCGCCCCTGCCTGCTTTTACCATTACCAGAGCCTTGAGGCTGGCCACTTCCAAAGCTCAGGCTTTTGACCACCATGAGGTTTTACATCCTCTATAAGTTAAATTAGTCCACCAATAACTTGCCTGCACCTTCCACCTGACTCAACAGCCACAAAGAGGCCATTTCACACCTTAAATGGACTCGACCGCCACCAAACAACACAAATCCCATCAATCGGAAAGCATAGGTAAAGTAGAAGAAAGTTTACTTCTGTGCACAGCTAATTCATAGGTATAGCAAACCAATTGAAAATTTATTTTGTAGTTCCCCTAGCACCAGCACCATCTTGCTCCAATACAGAATACAGCGAAATAGTGGGCAAGTACTTGACAACAGAGCAGCAAAGGCTTGTCCGTTTTTGACAACCATACTAAATAAATGTAACATTGCTCAATAATCACGCTGAGCGTGCAGAGAAACCACGACTACCATATCCACAAGCCACACACCTCCTGGCAAGTGGCGAGAGCAGGATGTGGCCATACCAAACCAAAACCATAAATATAACTTTGCTCAAAAAACGAGCTCAGCGTGTAGAGAAACCACAACTACCATATCCACAAGCCGCAACCTCCTGGCAGGGGGTGATATACAATGCAAGCACAGCGTACAAAACCAACACTCCAGTGATCCACTAGGATAGAACTAGCTGTGGATAACCGAACCAGAACCATCTTCTCAGGGACCACCCCTTAGAGAAGTGCATATATGTCAGTGATATGTACCGTGAGTGAGGTAAGTACACCCTCATATAAATCAGTGATATGTACGGTGTGTGAGGTAAGTACACCTTCATATAAATCAGAGATAAGTACTGAGTGTGAGGTAGGTGCATTCTCTTATAAATCAGTGATATGTACAGTATGTGAGGTAAGTACCCCCTCATATCGATCTGTGATATGTACAGTGTTTGAGGTAAGTACATCCTCATTTAAATCAGTGATATGTAGTGTTTGAGGTAGGTACACCCCTATATAAATCAGTGACATGTACATTGTATGAGGTAGGTGCATCCTAAGTTCACCCTCATATAAATCAGTGATACGTATAGTGTGTGAGGTAAGTATACCCCTCTTATAAATCAGTGATATGTACAGTGAGGTACCTACCCCTCATATACATTAGTGTAATATGCAGTATGTATAGCAATAAGCTCACATATCAGTCATGTATGTAGTATGTGAGGTGACCTGGGGCAGATACATGGGTAATTATCTCCCTATATACAGCGCTGTATACACTGAGGTCACCTGCTCCCATATACATAAGTGTCTGTCTGTACTAATCATGAAAGAAAGAGAAAGAGAGATACAGGACAGGAAGTGACATCTACTCCTGAGCCCCTCCCCTCTTACATCACTACACTATACATCCCCTACTCTGTTCTTACATCACTCCCACTCTGTTCTTACATCACTACACTATCCCACCCACTCTGTTCTTTTAACAAGGACCAGCATCTTACATCAGTACTATCACCTAAATTCAGTCGTTATAGGTCCCCCCTTACCACCGTCATGTTCCTGCTTCGCCTATGGCTCCGGTGTTGTCAAACCAGAGCGTGGTCCTAGATCAGAACAATAATAATGTAGTTTATAGGTGATAATAATTGAGACCCCACAATTATACTACTGCGGGCAAGCTGTATACTACTGGGGGCAAGCTGTATACTATAGGGAGCAATCTGTATACTATAGGGAGCAGGCTGGGCTGGCTGTATACTACTGGGGGCAGGCTGGGCTGGCTGTTTACTGCTGGGGGTAAGCTGGGCTGGCTGTATACTATAGGGGGCTGGTTGGCTATATACTTCCCAGTTTTTGGTGGTAAAATTAGGGGTCTCGGCTTTTACTCTGGTCGGCTTATACTCGAGTATATACGGTATTTTTCACAAAGTGCCAAATGCCAATTTAAAGTAATTCACAGGTTTCAAACGTATTGGCGCCCTGATGATGCCAATACAAGAGAATAAAGGAGAAATTTGGATTGTTATTGTAGTTTCCCTCTAAAGTCCTCTTAACAGGATGAATCACAGGTCCGGAGAAGAGGCTACAATGATAATCAAGCTCTGTCCATACCTCCTTGATTCAGGACTTGAGTCCTGAATGTTGACCTTTGTGCTGGGCGATGGCCTGGGTACCCAAATAGAGGGCTCCGAGTGCCACCTTTGGCACCCGTGCCATAGGTTCGCCACCACTGCTGTAGGATATCCGTTTGGGTGAGGCAATTATATTGTAGTTTAGGGATACAATAATGGAAGTCCTATCGGCTATCTCTGTGGGTATGTATACCACTTTCTAGCCTCTACAGTCATAGATATCAATGCTATCCTTGAGTGGATACAGATGGTGGTACACAAGGTGTAGGACCTACTGCACAGTTCTTTCTGTTTTATGGCCTCATCCACATCAGCTGTATGAAGATAAAAATTTACGGTTCATTACAAATATGCTCAAGTCCTCTTATGTCATGTGATCTCTCCCATTTTAGTGTTTGGAATGAGGAAACTCCTTCTACATCCATGTATTCTCCTTTCAGCTCAGAGTCCATGTAGAACAGTTTTTCTGTCAAGGAACCCCAGAACTATTGCAAGATGTCATAACATCAGAGACACAAAGTTGGCCATATCATTATAAGTGAGGCTGCTGTGGATCCGGCCACCAGCTGTCTGTAAGTCAGGTTGGCCTGATCTACAGTACATTTGGCCATCAGCATGATGTCACATGTGCAGCTGTCTGCAAACCTATATCATCCAGGGAGTAATAGAAAAGACATATACACAGTTTCCCTTTATAAGCTGGGGTGTTGTATAGTAAGAATACGATGTTTTACATTAAAGCAACAGAAACGACTTAATATTTGTCATTTCCTGATCAGGCAGTTTATGACACAGAACCAGAATGGTTTATGTAGCCAAACTACGTCTTATAACTGGTCTTGATGGATTAGGCTCTTTAAACTCATCTGAAGTATTCCCTTATAAAAGCCTATGAGAGCTTACAAAGGGACATCCCAATATATCCCATTCTTCTCTCCCACTCATATCCTTTCAGCTTCCATTTACTCCATGATCCCATTAACCCACCACCCAACGAGTCACCACGTCCTCCACAGAAGATCAATCTAGACTAAGGTAAGCGTCGCCGTCCTCAAGGGTTCATGTCTTTTCCTAAACAGAACATAAAAAGTATAATAAATATAGCAATTAATTGCATTCCTTGGCCGTCTTCTTCTCCGCAGCAGGATGGAAGACAGAGCTGGGTGGATGACAGGTTGAAAATAAGGATGTGTAATCAGATGGATGAAAAGATTTGCGCTCACTTAAGCAGAAAGGAACAGGAATACGATTACACTTGATGCATTTATGTAAGCGTATAAGTCAACAAACAGAAACTTCTGTGGAGTTTTGGATTTTCATCCCACATTCCAAATACTCGTAAAAAAACCATGTAATAATATTCATAAAAACATCAGATGGAGAGTAAAGAAAATCATCAGGACGGCCATGTCAGACATTAAATATTGTTGTAAGGACGAAATGTGGGAAACATACAGCCTTGACATTGATATACTAGTAGCCACTGTTTAGGCTTCTTCACTTTACATCTCCATGGGGCCAGTGACAGAGAAAATACTTTACTACCATTTATATATTTCATGATGATATCTCCAGTAGTCGATTATAATACATTGGCGGCTTGGGCGGTAGCCCGGGACCCAAGGCTTCTAGGGGGTCCATGGCCACCAAAAGCACCCACTGAATTTGATTCTGAGAAGGACCTTCACCCATGAAATCCTATTGCATCTGTTCCTACTTTCATTAAACGTGTAAAGAAGAGCCATTTCAGAACTTTTGAAGCTATTTCAAATATCGTGGAGGTGGAATAACTGGAGGTGGAAGGGGCGCATTCTCCATTCTCCAAGAAGCTTGATTCTGATACCATATGTAGGAAATAAATTTCAGACTTGTAGGGGCTATAATATTCATACAGCCCAGGTCCCGTGGATGTCTCTATGTTTTGAGATTAAAAACAATATATGCATATGTCGGTTTGGTAGTATATTTGCAGTGTTATTTGTGTTTCTTTTAAAGGGATTTTATCAATTTTAATAGTTATCCCCTATCCTGTCTGATCTGTGGTGGTCCTAGCAGTTGGAGAATGGAGACCTATCTTCACTAATTGATGTAGTTGCAGCTGGAGCATGTGTCCTAATGCTTCATTCGATTCTTTGGGAGCATCAGAAATTGCACATTACTTGGCTATCTCTGGCACTCTCATTAACGTTGTAATGTGCGCTGTGTTCTACAATTTTGGTCTCTTTCTTGATACCGAATGGAGCATTGGGACACATGCTCCACAATTAGTGAGAACAGGCCACCTGTTTTCATTATTGTTAGCTGTCCGACTCCTAATTTAATAAGTGGATTTAGAGGATAGTCACTTTCTTAAAAGTTTGAACCAGATTATAATACAGTGTTTGTAACAATGTGCTGTGATTGGACATGTCCTTGTGGACTAAGTGTGCGTGAGAGCAGAGAACAGCCTGTGCTCCATGAGTTGGCTACGGCTTTAATATACATCTCCCAGTTCCTGTGCAAGAGAAGGAAAAAACGGTAAAGACTTTTTTGGCTAGAAAGACGCAAGTGAGAAAATAAGAGCACAGGGAGGTATGAGGAAAAACAGCTGTGGGCGTGGTGCGGGATACGGTGGAAGAGAGTATTCTCACTTCACCAATAACCCATCCAAGCATCGCGGTAAAGCATTCACAACATGTCAAAGAAAAAGGACCCGTCAATTTCCCTGACTGATTTTTAAAGTGATTCGTTAAAATCTCCATTTTGTTCTAATAAATTGTGAATAAATTGATAACTGGCCTATGCTATTTGTCTTGTCATAGGGGTATGTCTCTTCATACTCTGACAGTGTCAGAGTTGATTTGTAGCAGATTTATCCATCTATTTGCACCATTTTCCGCCACAGAAAAATACTTTTTAACTTATATGGAGAAAGAAGTGTAGCCTCTCAAGGGAGTGTGGTATAAAGGAGTTGTCCAGGGATAAAAAAGAATGATATGTGGCTCAAATTTCTTCGTTCTCCCGTTCTCCTGCGGGGCTAGATGCCACTGATGGTCTTTATATACAGAGGCTGGTGGTGCCATTCCGACCATATCTGTGTACCACTACTTTGGGAGCATCAGGCTGTAGCTGGTACGTGGCTTTGGTCGGGATGACACTGCCAGCCTCTGTATGCCATCAGTGAATGCAGGTGAACGGGAGTATAAAGAGAGATGAGTATAAGAGAGTTATTCTTTTTACGGCCCGACCTCCCGCTCCCCAACCATATATAATTTTTTTTTCATTCCTGGACAACCTATTTGAGTGGAAATAATGCATGGTCTGAGTTGCACAAAATAATGTATCATTCAGCATTGGATACCAAGATAAATCCAGCACAGCTCAAGACTGTCTTTCTATTGTACTGTTTTGGACAGAAAAACACATTGGGGAATGTTTATCAGGGCTTATACACCAGGTTTTTTGGGGTAGAAACCCTGAAATAATCACAATTCATGCTGCACTCCAATGCTATTATTGCCCCCTTTACGCCACCTCCACTCAAAATGTGCATGTGCAGTCTTGAAGGCAGGCACTCCACTTCCTGGTGCAACCCCGTGCACTTGGCGGTGCAGTGCCTTCCCCACATCTCCGCACTAGCCATAGGCCTGATTGGGCACAGGTTAAAGTCCATGCCCTGGCATAGACTCGGCGCAGTCTCTTGCAGGGCCTCCTGAAATATCCAGTGTGCAGGAGAGGTAGGGGAAACATCATGCCCTGGGCAGCAATGTATGCGAATAACTGCTCATTGATTCCAAAAATGTTAACAAAACAGCAAAATACTTAAAAGTGTGTATGTAGAGGTTTACTACATTTTGTCATAGACCTGGCCACATTAGACCTGAAAACAACAAAAAAGGCAGGAAAAAACAAACAAAATATAAATAAATAAAATACAGCTTTGGTGAGATTCCTTATGACTACAAATATAACTAAAAGTATTTATAACGATTCATACTTCCTGGTAAGGGGGACAAAGTGTTTATTGGCTGTTTTTCTCCATTTCAGCCTAATGAGTTGACAGACGGGAATTCATTGAAAACAAATAAAATACAGCTCATTCAGCAAAAAAAAAAAACAAGCCCTCATTTAGAAATTTTAAAATCATTTTGAAAAATCATGTCAATAGGCTGAAGCTTTACTTCAATCCCTAGATGCCTGAAATAGTTAATAGCACATACGGCAGTAGTACTATAGCACAGCTTTCTCATCTACTGCGGCAGAGGCTACTTTGGTTTTCCACTTTCCCTGGAAAGGAGCTGACAGATACCCTCAGTGTCCTCCCTTCATGCGTTTCCTGTTTTTTAATATTTGGTAGATTTTCACTCTTCTTCCGTCCCCTCCCATCACACTGTCCTCCTCTTATAGAAAGGTCCCCTGCCTTTATTGCAACTGCCAGACGGACATTTTATGTTTAGCTTTCCGTGTCCTTCCTTCCTCCCCATCGCTTCCCTCTCCACCAGCATCCTCACCACATGAACAAGTGAGGCATCGCATGCCAGAGGTAGACACACAGCTTCATATATACAAGCCTCAATGAAAGGGTCACTAGGGGCGCAGCACAGACCTCCTTTCAGGACCTGAAAGTCAGCACCATCTGCCAGCTCCCCTGGATGGAGTTATTCCACTAGCTAAAGATGCTCCCCTCTGTCCTCCTCCCAGAAGCCTCTCTACTTCCCTTCCATAGACATGAGCCAAAACTCCCTTAGCAAAGCCAACATTAGTGCATTGCGGATCCTGCTGATTCACACATCCTATAGACAAGAGATTTACTGTAAGCCATTATTTCAGACAAGGACAAATACTAAAATACAATTCTCCAGAGCTATAAACATGTCCAGTAAATAATAATACATTCAAAGATATATTTTTCCAGTAATTTTTCATAATACTTATAAGAATTTGAGGTACATAAGGTAAGAGGTAAACAAAAGCAACAACCAAGAAGACAAAAAAATAAGAGTAATATGAGTGCAGAGGTTTACAGTCCCACCTAGGTCCTAGTTGCAGGAGACCCCAAGGGCAAAGTGAGTCAAGGACACCAGTAATGAGTCAAGCAGCAGATTTCAACAATCAGCCCTTCAGAACAAGGAGGACCATTCATTAAATAACTCTCCAACCAACAGCTATCATACAGAAGGTTAAGCACCAAGATTATGGGGATTCTTATTCTTCGATCCAAGTAAATTTGGCACAAAATACTTCAGTAGGCCTATAAACCACTCCTCTTCTTCAATCCTCTTTTTAGAACCCAATACAAGTTTAGAATCTTCCCAAAAAAAACCTGAAGTGAATGTCAAAACCGGTAAGGTGGCCGAATTTCATAAAGGACACAACTAAAGATGGACATAAAATGTAATTGCTTTATCCGGTAGTCCCACAGCAAATAATGTTTCTACAGTCCCGTAGAGAATGTGCTGCTCAAAGGAAGACTTTTCTTGAAGTCCTCAATTCGAGACGTTTTTGACATTAAACCAGTCAATTCAATGTGACTATACCGACCAAGGGCCTTCTAAGTCCGCCCATATGTGCATATACCAGACTCAATGGTCATAAAGATTTCTAGTTATTTTTCTAGTAAGTTGATATCCCAGGTCATAGCCACTTATTCGGCTTGTGAGAACCAGTCAACCTTTTTGGAATTCGGAAGACTAAAGATTATATAACGTAATAATTTGTTTTTCTTGAAGACGACACGATTATCCTGAGATGGTAATGATTTTAAATGCTCCATTACTGTTATAAACATGACCGACCTGTCACTCAAATATTAGAGGCCTGAATGTACAACCATTCATTGTTTTAAGGTTTGGATGCTTTAGTTTAGATAACACAGGAGCAGGGGTTATGTGTTTCAAATTAAGATGTAAACTGAACCACATCAGAATCTGTGACTGAATCGGATATTTCTGTGCAGCTGTCTGATCGACTCAATTCAGTGACATATCTCATTTTAGTCCAAGCCAATAAACTATATTAGAGTGGAAAAGCTTTGCCTGCAGGCACCTGCTGTGGTAAAAGTCAAGATTACAATCGTGGCTCCACCGGATCTGTATTTGACTTTGGTTTGGATTGATTGCTAAGATATTTCATATCACTTGAGCAATATAGACTGTATAGACTGTAACGGATTTGTTAAAGAGTCCATTGACATTGGACTTTTGTTGGCTTCCGTTAGCGTCCGTTTAAACCACTTCCCTTAAAGATTCTGTAATTATCTTTTTAGTGAAAACTGAAAAGCAAAAAATTGGTAAAAAATAAACAAAACAAAAACACCATAGTGTTTAAGAGGAATAGAGAGGTTATATATCAATTTCCAGGATGAGTTAAGCAACATTGGTTTGGACCAAATCGATTTGGATCGGAAGCCAATTGGTGAAGCCAATCAACTCTTGAATGATTCACTCATCTCTTGTTGAGTATTTTATTTTGAGAAAGTTTTTTTTACCAAATTGGAGCTAAGTTAATGACATGGTTGTGATATGTGGCTATGTTGTAAGTGTCTGAAATGGGAATATCGCTTGATGAATATCTAAATATGCAAGAGTAAAATCCATGCCCCCCTTGACATATTCTACTTCTACAGTAATACAAATAGGGGGAATTTATTAAAAGTGATTTGCAGAACACCAGTCTTAAAATCCCCCTACCAATGCTCCTTTGGTTTTATTTACAAAGAGGCTCTGTCTGACCTCTTGGTGACTATGGCCCAGTTCCAACATATAGACCAAAAAGAAACTGCATGCGGGTTGAAGAATGACAAAAACTGGTGGGGACAGGAAGATTCATGTTGTTTCTCCACTGGAAAACTGACAGAGAAGCCATAATGAATCTCCCCCAATAAATTTTAGATGCTCCAAAAGAAGAAGATTGAAATCTGCTTGGATACAAGAGCTCTGCTGTAAAGCAGCCCTGTAAATTATACTGAGAACCATCCCAGTCTATCATAAGCAGAATTGTGATGCCATAGTATTAAAGAATGATGATTTCTATCCAGATTTATCGTCAGTGCACTTACTTCTTTATAGGGACATCATATATAATGATAAAAAGTTAGTACTGATAATACAAAATGAATTCCACTGAAAGACTTGCTAAGATTTCCTCCTAAACAATGGTCGTCTTAAGCATGTAGATGATATATTGAGCTGAGTCACACAAGACTGACACGTTCCATCCACCCTTGGTAGAGTACCGAGGACAAGCTGATGGACATTCCAAAGGAAAAGACAATACAGACACAGCTTCCCTCATTTCTATTCATTCCTGTCTAGTAGTGGGCTTTTGGCCTTCGAGCAGTAGAGGGGAAGCAATCCTTAGCTAGTAATTTTCTTAGAGGAAACAGAGCACAGATGGCTGAGGAATCCTCGAACTCTGAAAAGGAAGGGGTAGACCTATGAAGTACTGCTGAATGAGCCAGACATGACGGAAGTGTGTAGGTATATGATATTCAGAGCCTGACTAATTAGATAGATTCCATGGTCAACCCTGGTTGAGTATTGAGCAGAAGTAAATTTACACCAACGTATCCATGAAATAAGGTCTAATCTAGCTGCTCTAAAATGCACAATGAAAACATTGAAGAGCAAGAAATTGGTGCCCTCCCATTGATCGCTGGTTTAAAGTTGAAAAATTGTTCATCTTCTTGGGTTGGAATAGGTCAGATAAATATGTTCCCTATATTAGGGTTTTCCGATCAAGAGAAGACAACAACTAGTGCCTATATCTTGGAGTACCCAACAGCTTCAGGGGTTAAGACCACCATTACCATAAGATAATGCTTGGTCAAGAGGTGGACAGTAAATGATCCATGGGTATAATTCCAATGCACAATTTCACCAGCAACACAAGAGACTGGCAGATCTGGGAGTGGGTTTCTAAAAAACAGACTCTCCAGGACTCAAGCAAAGTTGAAAATTATGTGCAGAAATGGTCCGCTTGTTCCATACACATGCAGATTTAGATGATCATCACTGTAATTTTCCAGTTCATTTTTTAACATACAGACATTTACTGTCATGAACTATCAATAATGTACATTTTTCAAACTGTTTTATAAATTAAAAACTTAAAACCAGCCTTATTCTACAATATACCACTACAAAACAATATCCATTTAAAAAGTCAAACAAGGAGAGCCGCAAAAAACCATCAAAAACATATTGTTGTTTTTTTGCGGCTCTCCTTGTTTGAGTTTTTGTTTTATGAATTAACAGCTTTAGTTGGACACATTCAGATGGTTTAACCTACTGCTTATAGGTGTTTGCTTTACCTCTGGACAAGGCTGTGATAATTTTAGGGTTTGGGGACCTGTATAATGCTAATGGTGGTTTCAGGCAGAATATGTAAATTGTGGAATTCCTTGCCATCTTGTATCTTAGCAATGTAATAATCCAGGTTCTAAACAAGATATATAATGTTGTTTATCGTATTTATAGTAGCTCTTAATAAGAGCTTCAAGTAAGTTTTAAAAAATTTCCAAAAACAGAAGAGCCATAGGTCAGAAACTACTGATTTCAATGACCAGTCTGGTATGTTAGTAATTGGTCATCCTCCACCATTCTCATCAACCTACCGTATTTGTAGTCCGTGTGCACAATCCCATGTTACTTTCTATTGCTAACCCATCTATAATCGTCATGATGACACTTCTCCTACTCTTTGTAACAAATGAATGTCCTCCATACTGTTAAAGGTTAATTGTGAACCTCATTCACACACAGCCACACTAAGAATGACTGAACTGTTAGCTTTCTTCCCATGTTCCGCCTGTCACTTCCCATCATTCTCCAGTCTGTCTGTAAATCATCCATCTTGTCTCAGTCCTGTACTTCTAAAGGAACTGAAAAGAATTTCAGAATAAATTTTCCTCCCTGGTTACAGGTCAGGTCTCCTTCGCCTCCTTCCCTTCCAGTATTATGGATGAATTCCTTTATGTGTTTTTGTGTTTATTTATTTCCCCTGCAATTGTGTCTTTAAGTATTTTTTATGATGAAGGTCAAAAAAAGTTCAGTCTTTAAGAGGATCTACTGCCTTGAGTCATTGACTGAGTGTCTGGCCTTGACGTCTGTCTACAGTTTGTTGCAGAAGAGCCCAGAAGGGGGAAAACTTAGCCAAAACTTTATTAATTACAATAACAATTTTATTGGAAGTCCCCGCAGATTGCTTCCAATGACAAGGCAATTTTTTTTTGTGTAAATCATTTCTTCTGCATCTACACAAAATCCTAATCCAGACATTATGTGTAACAATGTTCATCTATGGCAATTTTATTTTATAAAATGGTACAACTACATGTAGACTGGAGACAGTGACCATACAATGGTGCTTTAGGTGTCGTAGGCTTCCTTGGTATCTCCCATCATCGAAAACTATTTTTAACTAGACATGAGGATCACTGTTCAATAGAGTATGGCTTAAAGAGGTATTCCCATCTGGGACATTTATGGCTTAACCACAGGATATGCAATAAATGTCTGACAGATTTTGGTCCCACATCTGGGACCTAAATCTATATCTCCTTGGCCTTCCATCTTGCAGCTGTAGCACATAGAGATATGATTAAGCATGCACAGCTATCCATTGAGTATAAAAAGGCTTGTCTGTACTAGGAAGTCCCATAGAAGTGAATTGAGAGAGTCACACATGCACAGCCCACTCAGCACCCATTGCCATGGTGAGACATAGGTTGGACAATTCCTGCGCTTTTGATTAGAAGAAAATAGTCATTTTCAATTTTACATAAAACAATATACATGCAAGCTTGTCAAGGACCATCATTCCTGCCATTTTTCCCATTACATTTCTCACTACACAGAGCCTGGAGCCACACTGAAAAGATATTTACTGCCTAAGGCTACATTCACATGACCGTATGATTTCTCCAGTCCCGTATTTATGGGCCGTATATACGTGACGTTTTTTATCCATATGCAGCACGTAATGTAACCCGTATTTTATACGTCCCCATAGACTTCTAGGGCATACGGAACTGAAATACGGGAGAAAATAGGACATGCTCTATATTTTTATACGGCTACTGTACGGTACGGTACAAAATGGAGTTAACAACGGCAATATAAATGGTCAGACGTATTGTCCATTGAAATGAATGTGGCCGTATGTAATCGGTAAAAAACGGTACGGTACGGTACGGATACGGCAGTTTTCATACGTCCGTAGCCTAACTTACGGACACGATATTAATCAAAATGTGTGGAAATCTCTTAATATCATGGAGATCCTAGCTATTGAGACCCATTCCTAATTTTAGGAACACGTTAATAGGTCCCTTGATGATTGATTTTGTCATGGTCTGTTAACTCCTGTTGTATATTTGTCATCATAGTATCATAGTATATAAGGCTGGAAAAAGACGCAAGTCCATCAAGTCCAAACTTTAAGAGCACGTCTGAGCATGTCTATGATATCACAAAATTGGAAGACGCCATACAAAGGGATTACAACTGAGTTGATATTTATTTATATCTCCTGTGCCATGGTCATAAAATCGAAAAAACTAAAGCAGAACCTAATTTGTAATCAAATATATTTGGGTAATGTATACTGCGTAGACGTTGCTATGGTTTCAGATATTTTGATATATTAATGTGTATTTTGGTAAAATCTTTTATAAAATGTGAATCTTTAGTGCCCCTTTACTTGCATAATAAAGTATTGACTAGGGACTTTGATCCCAACCCCACTTCCCGACAACTTATAAAATTCCATCTACATTTAGACTGTTGTTGGACCTTTGTGGCATCCAGGGTTGGATTGCCCCACCAGAGTACATGTGGATTTTCGGTTGGACCCACTTAAAAAACATAATAATGGCTAACCCTTATTACAGATGACCTATAAAATTCAACCTACATTTAGACTTGTGGAAAACCATGGTGGCATCCAGGGTTGAACTGACCACCAAAGTGTTAGTGGATCCTCAGGTGGGCCCAAGAACTGACACTTAATACTTATGAAAATGGGCTAACCCTTCTTCCAAAAAACCTATAAAATTCAACCTAAATTTAGACTGGTGGAGGATCATAGTGACATCTAGTTTTGGACTGGCCCACCAGAGTACCACTGGATCCTGAGGGCTAAACCTTTTTCCAAAAAACCTATTAAAATTAAACCAACATTTGGACTGGTGGTGAACCATGGTGGCATCTAGGGATGGACCGATTCACTACAAAACCAGGAGATCTTCTGGTTGGAACCATGGAAACAATTTGGACATAAAAATGGGACCTAAACAAACCAAACAGAAGACAAACCTATTAAAACCATATTATAGATGTTTAGATCACTCAGAGGTCCATTAAAGATGGTAAGTGGACTTCTCTGATGAGCCTACTCAACCAATTGCTGACGGGATTGAATCTTAGCTTCTAAATTGCCTATGAACATAGTCCTCACTATAATTGTGAATTTTATGCCTCTTGATGCTACATCAATTTATTTCTAAGACTGATGGACACTGAGCACGTTCATCCTTCCCTGTCCTAAACTCACCCTGAGACAATGAAAGCACTAATAAAATAACTATAATTCTATAGCAATTATTCTTTTTTAGAACACCTGGAGCCCGGCAGACACAACAAGGCGGTTAGAGGAAATAATACCTTCCTGTGCAGCTTTTATGCAATTACCTTATAATTTATATATTTGTCACATCAGAGTAAAATAGAAATCAATCAAGTAAGTGAGAACTCTCCAGTGCTTAGAGGGTTTGGTCCGTAGAGGCGTCTAACATTTAAGTGAGATTAGTAAGAGTCATATTACGGTTACAACTCTTTATATATGCAATATTGGAAAATTCAATGGAGGTCTTATACGATTCAAGCCAATGTGCGGCTATAAAGAATGCAATGTAAGCAGGAATGTCTCCATAGACCTCCAGCTCTTTACTTCCTAGAGTTCAGGGAAATGCCTCACTTCTCTCCGACATAAAACAATGTTATTCTACCAAATCCATGAGGAGTGATGTCATTGGAAATGGCGCTTTTAATTACAATATTTTCGCACTGAGGAATGACGGTTTAATCCTAGAAAATTGCGCTACACAAGAGGGCGAAAGTGAATTAGACATGTATTTTTTTACCTCTCCATGGTTTCTGTGTTTGGGAAAATTGGAGTTTTGTATGTGTTGGACAATCCAAGGACAGTGTCTACACAGAATATTCAATTGCAATGGGCACAAAATGGATATTTTACTGACTCTCCAGTTGATGAATCTGTCAAGTGCACCTCAAACTGTTTATATAATCATTAAAACTTTATTAACATTATTAGACTTTATTATTATTAGACATTGGTCGCCTGTATGACCTAATTACTATAGGTGGGATTCTCCAAATTACTTGTTTAATATTTAAGAAAGGATTGAATAGAACTATGGAATGCCAGATAGACCCGTCACCTTATTAGATTTGTGAGACACTGGCTCCCTCATTTTGTGATCATCCCAGCAGTTGGACTCCCCTCCACGATCAGGCTGATCAGGGTCAAACTTGGTACAACCCATTTAACTCAAAGTCTATTGCCAGAGTGTTCAGAAGTAGAAACCTTGCTCCTGATTCTTGAATGAGCCCTAAGACCCATTGGCCATGCAAGTAGATGGTGGATGCTGGGCCCTGTTATATTTGCCAAAAAACTTGAAATAATGCCTCTGCCTGTAGCCAAAATGGCAGAATGCATGGTCGACTCTTCACTTCATTAGATTAGTGAGAACTAACTCACCTTCTCGTGATCGTCCCAGCCTTTGGACCCCTCCCAATGATCAGGTTGATAAGGATCATACTTGGTACAACCCCTGTAACTTAAAGTGAACCTGTCACCAGGGACCTAATTTTCACTAAAGAAAGTTTGCAGAAGCCCATTACACCTGCAGTCCAAATATGCATTTCTGCCTTTTCTAAATATTTTCATTACAATATAATTGTGTGTTATAACTTACCTTGCACCCTGACAAAACCCTGGGGTAGTCACAGGGGCTGGGCTTTAGTTTGGATGCATTTCAAAAAATATGTGCCTTGTCTGTGTTACTTACTTCTCAGAGCTTGGCCCCCACCCTTGTGCTCCTGTGCAGCTCCTCCTCCAACTCATTCTCAGAGGTCAAAGAGATGGCATCAGATGGGGAGGGAGGAGCTGTACAGGAGCACAAAGATGGAGGCAGCCTGCAGTTCAGACAAGTCACGTGTTGTTTTTTGAAATGCATCCAAACCACAGCCCAGCCCATGTGACTAACCCAGGATTTTGTCAGGGTGCAAGGTAAGTTATAACACATAATTATATTGTTATGCAAATGCTTAGAAAAGGCAGAGAGGCATTTTTGCACTGCAGGTGTCATGGGCTTTTACAATCTGTCTTTAGTAAAAAATGGGTTCCCTGGTGACAGGTTCCCTTTAAGGTCTATAGTTAGAAGACTTTAAGCTCAGAAGTAGCAACCTAGCTCCTGATTCTTGAATGAACCAGAAGACCCTTTGGCCATAAAAGTAGATAGTGGGTGCTGTTGACTGTAGCCAAAAATTTATCATTTTATTTATTTATTGTCATTTATTGACTCCGGGCCTAGAAGGTAGGAAGATCCAATGGCTATAGCGTAACTTTTTATCAGCATTTCTATTCTTATAAAGTAATAGCCATCCAAAGCAGAAAAAGTAAAAGTAATTTTTTCCAAAAATTCTATAATACTCTCTAATATGGAACAGCCTGTCTTTTTGATAAGTATATACCAGTTAAGAACAGCTACTTGTATTCCTGTCCCAAACAGATGTCACTTAATGATACTTTTACAACGAGACCTAAATGTAATAAAAAATAACACATATTGTACTATATGGCAGAGTATAGGAACATCAGAGGCTGATGGTCTCCAGTAAGTCCTGATGCTGTAGGTCACATATTTAGTAGTTCCCTTTAAAAACTAATGAAGGATAAACAAAAATTCCTGAACGTGTTTTACTACAGGTCAACACTAGCATAAATAATAGGGCGCAAATTTATCATATTCCAAGTGTAACAAATTCAAGTTTTTTAAAAAAAAAACAGGCCCAATTTGTCAAAAGACACAGAAATCCACCATATTGTCCAGTCTCACAGCTGGGAGATTACTCTAAGTACATCCATATGCCTGATTGCATCTATCCGTATCAATGTATCACAGTTACTGCACCGTCATGATGGTGTCATATGTATCATTGTCTCTCCAGTGTCACATTAGCTCAAGTGTTGTCACTATGAATTGCCGTTCAGCAAGTTATTGTGAAAAAACAGATGTAGCCCCTGGCCAGATACTTTGACTTTTGTACGGAAAAATATACCTGAACAGCAACTTTTCCAAATGGAGGAAACTCGAGAAGATCTGCCTTGTATCATTGATTCCCGAAACATGATTGTAGGAGAAGATTTTTCTGAAATAAGCATTAGGAATAAGTGGAGAGGTAGGAGTTTGTTCAGGGGGGGGTTTATGTCAATAGTAAATGAATAGGTGTTACACGTCGAGCCAAGAACAACATCTGACACCTTTCACGACCTTGATTCACTCAGGTAGAGAGTGACCATGCATGACTGACCAGAAACAGACTCCTTCTCTGGTGTGGAGTAAGATAATATAATGTGTAACTGCTATTATCGTTAAGGAGTGTCTATCAGGTCCATAATGCAATACAATAAGAACAGAAAAAAACTTTTTATGGATATGCAAATCTGCATTTAAAGGAGTTTGCCCATAATAGTTCTAAACTTTTATTCCCCTATTGATGCTTACACAATTAAGATAATTTTAACCCCCTTACTTTACAATTTTACTCTGCTGTTTAGCTCTTATCACTCAGTGATGGTCAGTGTAAGATTCCAGAATGTAGTGGGGGCTCTCTAAGCAGAAACTTAAAGATCACTCTGTGCTATGAGATGCTGTGTGCTGACAATGTGCTTAGATGATCAGGGTACAGGGTTTATATACACTTTAATTTAGCTTATGAACATTCTACTAGTATCTGACACATAGAAAAAGAGATGAGAGATGACATGGGATGGATATAAAACACAATGGCACTCTAAGGATGTACTCCTTTAAGTTACATAGGAATGGTCATGCAATAAGAACTTGGTATACGAGTGAGCACAACAAAACGGATGTATTTCATAGCTTTTATAATTGTTAAAGTTATAATTTTTTCCATCAATTTTCTTTTAAAAGCTAATAATGGAAACTCCCCGATTAACAAACACTGTCCCTCTGCTATCAACTGATGAAAAACTTGGTTTTGTCTAGGAAACCCCCCAATGTCCTTTACGCAGTTTAGTTCAATGCAGAAATTTTATGGCCGGAAATATAACACAACAATGTCCCTGCCTCGATATCCTCTATAGAGCTTCTACAATCAGACCACATTTAATGTGGGGTAAATGTTGTTTGTTTCTCGGGATGACAACTTTCTATAAGTTATTATTTTTGTAATGGAATGTTTATGGAATCAATAAGAAAAAAAGGCTGAACCCCACTTTGATCATCTGGATATGTTGTTGGTGCAGGAAGGTTTTCAGTCTTTTCATGGTAAAAATGACATTCTATTCTCACACTGAAAACAGAGGTATTAGAATACACAACATCTGAAGTTAGAAGACATAGTGAGAAATGCATAAATGAGATAGCATGGCAACCAATTGATATGTCAGGTTTAGGTAAAAAGCTGGGTCAACCAAAGAGTAGTCAGACAACAGAACAATGATATGGAAGCTTAGCAGACTCTTAGGAAGCTTGTTACTCAAGCAAACAGCAATGTTGGAAGGGTCTTAAAAGGGGTTGTCCCACAGAAGACGGGATACAGATAAGTGTCAGATTGTTGGGGTCTGACCACTAAAGTTCTTGACGATCAGAAGAACGGGGGACAGCAGAGTCCATAGAAAAATCAATAGCCCCTAAATGGTGGTTCCAAGACATAACAACATGTTTCATCAGGAGAGAACTGGTGGTGAACAAATGCACCCCTGGAAGAGGAATACTGAAGTAGACCTGCACTGGTAGAAGGTGAATGGAGATGGCCATTGCAGGTAAGAGTGACAGGTGGCATTTACAGGGCCGACGACACCACTGGACAATACCTGTGCAGGCATACATGGACAAGTGCCAGGGCCCAGAGCTGCTGGGGGGCCCACATAAAGCTGTATATAAGGAATCCATGGGTGTAAGGGGGACGGTATCTAATGAATCCATAGGGTGTGAGGGGGGGTTTGTATAAAATAACCATGGGGTATGATAACCTAGCGAACAGGAGACTGTTTTAGTTTCTGAATTTTTAATGTCGCCGCGTGAGTTCATTGCACAGGGGCCTATTGAGGCTTTGTCGCCCAGGGGCCTACTGAAGCCTGGAGCCGACCCTGCATACATCATGTAGCACCAGTTCTGTACATAGAGATGTGTCTCTCTTTAGCTTCTTGGCAAGAGAGAATGCAAGGTGAGATTTCTAACTTGGAAAAGAAGAAGGTTTTGTGCCAGTTATCTCAGGATATTTTGATCCAAGTTCATATCTACCAGGTTCTACCCCTGTGCCAACACTACTACAATATTTCTTCTCTGGGGTTACTGCTGCCTACTGTACAAAGAGCTAACCTACGATGTAGTACAATGTTTTCACATATAATAAAACAAATGTTCTTCTGCTTTCCCATTTTTTTTTACAAGTCCTGGCCACTGAGGTTTGGCTTTCATACACCAATGCTCTCGAATAAAAGGTTGGCTTTCTGCTACTCAAGAAATATAGGTTTTATTTTCAACATAAGAATTCATTGAGTGTGATTGAAAAAGCAAGAGGAGGGCGGCAAACTGCCATAAGAAGAAAAATAAAAACTCTGACAAATATTCAAAAATGTAATACATGGTGTGAAATTTACAAAATCAAAGTCAGATGATCCTCCACTGGGACGGACAGCACTCCAAGAGGTTTACCGGACAAATTGGACAAGTAATTAATTCCCCAGGCTTGGCACTTTAACAGCCATATATTCTGAGGAAACTGCTAGGTCTGTCTGCTCCAATTTCTGGGTCCAGGTTTAGTACAACCCAGCTCTCTTCTGGGTGTAACATGTTTGTTGGCGGTACTCAGCATGGGGTTAATGACAAGTGAAGAGACCAGACAGAAAAGGAGCCTGGGGAAGCCTAGGACTTGGTCATCTGCCAAGACAAATGTCAATCCAAAGCAAAAAGACCATGATCTGTCCTGGAAGTGTTATCCTGTCTTTGTCTAAACAGTTGGAGGGCTGTAAATATTGTGAAATGCCTTTGTCTTTCTTGTTGTTCTGACATTGAACCTGGGATCAATCTGTAGGTTCTCCATCTCTATACAGACTTTGAGTGAAATTTCACATTTGCAAAAAAAAAAAAAACTTTCGAATTCCTGGGTTGTGAAATTATAAAAACTATCCTGCGATTGTTTATACAACTTAACTTGTCTTTTCCAAGGGAAACGCCTGATTTAAGGACATTGTATATATGTTTACATTATAATTTTACACTTTGTTATGTTCTAGTGCAGCAATTTAAATTAAAAACACAGAATTTAAAAGTTTTTTCGACTTGAAAGCTATAAAGATGTTGAGTGAGTCCCTACAAAAAAATCAAGTAGACCCCAAGTAACAACCTTATTTCCTATTTCAAAAAGTCTCTAGTTCTGCTACATGGACAAGTAAAACCCTTCATAATCAGGGCTGGTAAAGTTTAACCCCTGAGTCCCAATTCACATACAGGTGGCAAATACTAGCTCCATGGAGAAGGTGCCCTTGGCTAAGGTTCACAGCACCTTCATTGTGATGAGGGTACCGACATAGTCATGGCGTGGTATTCTGGGTGGAACAATTGATAAGGGTTAACAGGGTATTTCAGTGTTTTTAAGCTATCCCCTGCTCACTTGATAGGTAAAAACTGCTTGTTCATTGAGGATTTCAAAAACTGTATTGTATCTGTACAAGGAATCACCATTCTTGGGATCAGTGTTAGTACCCACAGACAGGGACTATACAGTTATTCCTAGAAGGGGATTATAATATGGAACTTTTGGTTGGCAACCCGAGGCTCAAGGCTTCTAAGGGGTCCATGACCACCCAAAACCCATGTGTATAGATAATAATAAAGTGACCCTACTCTCAGCTTGACTTTGTTAGCACATGTGGACAGCAAATGCAAAACCTTTTTAAAAAAATTGGACTTAATTTTCCTAAAGTCCCGGGTAGTCTTAATGGTTATCCCCTATCCAGAACCAGTAAAATAATCCAGCACCAGCCATGAACTTCCAACAAAAAGCTTGTAGCTATTCTTTATCGGGACATCTTGTCAAATCCATATCCATATAACTGAGATGTGGAAAATGTTGAGCTCACAAAACCAATGCGTTTCAAACGCCTTTCTATGTTCTTAGTCAGTAATGAACCATGACTAAGAATCCGGCATGGTGTTTGTAACGCTTTGGTTTTGTATACTAAACGTTTTCCATCTCGATTTTATGGATTTGACAAGATGTCCTGATAAAGAATAGCTACAAGCTTTTTATTGGAAGTACATGGCTGGTGCTGGATTATTTTCTTGTTTTTGCAGTATTGTTCTTTCTGGTCCGAAAGGAAATCTAAGTGGGTGAGCTGTATTCTTACTTCCATTCTGTTTCTATTCCCTATCCACTATCTCCCTAACACCCCTGGAATTTTTAATAATGAGAGAGTGGTGTAGACCAAAAAGTTTGCATGTTCTCTCCGTGTTTGCGTGGGTCCTCCGGTTTCCTCCCACACTCCAAAATATACTGGTAGGTTGATTAGATTATGAGCCCCATGGGGACAGGGACCGATTTGTGCTGTGTGTAGCGCTGCGTTATCTGTGTGCACTATATAAATAAAGGAATTATTATTTCTGATGAAATCAATGTAATTTTCATGGCCATCTGATTAAAAAGCATTGCCCTGGTCCATAAATGGTTCCTTTCCAAGGTTGCAATGTTAAAAAATCAGTTTTACTTGCATTGTCATGCCTTACTTGCAATTATCATTGCTATACATGCTGCAGTATGGAACTAGTACTTAGGGAACTTATGCCAATATTCAATTACAGACATATACAGCTCTGTTTAATATAGTCATAGTAATAGTAAAAATAGTCAAATGTTGCACATCGTGATTTGCTGGACAATTAAGAGAAAGCTCTGTTACATCATTGAACACTTCATGTTATGTGAGCAGGGTGATGCCATCTAAGGTCATTTGCCCAGTAACATTAACATATACCCCATATATGTATCTGATTACATGAAATCACATCTGCCTCCATGGAGGATTTTGCCTAATTTTTCACATATACAGCTAGTGACAAGTTCCCATATAGCCATATTAACTAAATGTCACCCTTCTTTTAGCTAAATTTGTTTCCCATACATCCCCCATCAGAGGGGGTGTGTCTTGCTCAGCTGGCCCCTCCCATCTGCTTCTCCATATGCTTTATGTTTTCTTACTATTCAGCACTTCTTGTCATGTGACCAGGGTGATGGCATCTAAGGTTATTTGCCCAGTAACATTATCATTTACCCCATGTATGTATTTGATCACATGAAATCACAGCAAGCCTCCATGGACTTCTACTCCACCCATTCTCCATGTAGGCTTCTGTGATTTCATGTGATCAGATACATACATTGGGTAAATTTTACAAATGTTACTGGGTAAAGGACCTTCGATGTCATCACCCTGGTCACACGACATGAAGTGCTGAATTGTAAGGAGGAATAAGTCATCGGGAGTAGATGGAAAGGGTCAGCCGTGCAAGACATGCCCCCTCTGATGGGGGATGTAAGGGAAACAACTTTTAGCTAAAAGAAGGGTGGAATTAAGTTAATAGGGCTCTATTTGTCACTTGCTGTATTTGTGATGACAGATTCCCTTTTAAAGATGTAACTTGAACCCACTGGGCCTAAAAGCAAATGTACCCTTTTACAACAATGGTACCCTCTAAATTTAGTCATATTTGAGGTTTCTATAATGTTGGGGAACTTTATACTACTCTGGCCAAGGAATTAAAATACTTTTCAAGTGAATCTTTCAACTTGAAGGAAAGATGAGCTATGATATTATAAAGAATCTGTGCAAACAGGGCATTAGGACTACTCAATGTGGGATGTAAAACCTGGAGAGGCAGTAAACACAAGGAGGATGCACACCATGATCAGAGGACATTCCTGTGATGGTAGCCAGTCCCCTGCCGGGTTTCAAGAATCATTTATTTATGTGTGATCTGAAAGGCATGGGGTGCTGTGCTGGGAAGCACCATATGTTCTTCTTGTTGACTTGCCGAAAGAGGAAAGTAAGGAGGAAACAGTAGTAAGTAACAACATACACCCTTGGATATTTATAGCCGATTTAGATTCTCATGTTAAGGTACATTTATAGTTGTACCTACAGCAAGTATGTCCTCAGATAGCAGGGCACACTATACAATAACACGTTTTATGGCCAGTTCTCAGCTCCCATATTTATTACAGAGTTTTGTCAGATTAATACCGAAAGATATGAAAACGCTCAGATCTGAAGGGAATATGAATTCTATGCCAAAACACCACAGGGAAACATTTCAGCACTAACTGCTCTTCTCTGAATGTCAGCATAGTGTGAGGGAAGCAATTTTACATGTTATAGCTACATTCAGGGTAATGTTGTTTTAATAAAATGTATGAAAGAAATCAGTGCGGAGAAGGGGAGCGAGGCCCAAAATCCTGGACACGGCGTCCAGGGAAGGGCAGACTGCGAGGTTACTGAGTAAATAACCTAAGTGAGGCAAATTAGTCTATCTATTAATCTAGATATCTGTCTGAGGTAAAACTGTTCTAACTCATGGAGCTCATGGCAACCAATCAGAGCTCAACTTTCAGTTTCCCACAACTGTTTATTAAATGGAAGCTGAGCTCTGATTGGTTGCCACTAGGACAGTTTTGCTCTCAGAGACTTCTGATAAATCCAACATTATGGGGCTTATTTACTAAGGGTCCGTGGATCACATTTCCATCGGACTTCTGGACATTTTGGGGATTTGCGCCGATGTGACGGGGATTTAGCAGGCGATTGTGTAGGATGCGTTTGGATTTTGGCGCAGCGGTGCCGCCTTACATGTGACAGAAATCGGGCAGTCGGACGAACCGACTGATTCGTACTGAGCGCACGATTTAAGATTCAAATTGAGTCGCATCCAATGCACTTACACGCACCAGGAAGAAGATGGTGAACTCCGGCGGACCTGAGCAGGGAATCGATACATGTAGGATATTAGTAAATCGCGGCAGAGTGCATTGGAATCAGACAATGCACTTTCGGGAAATCTGAGGGACCGGGTAAGTAAATGTGCCCCATTCTGTCCATCTAGTCAGGGAAGAGGCTGCACTCCAAATGAAATCAAAGGTGAAACTTTATGTCATGATAAAAGTGCAATATTTCAGTGTTGAAACCTTCCCCAAATATCCTTAACACTGTAGTGTTGCAATTATTTCAGGGAATGAAGTTTCACTTTTGATTTCATTTGGACCTTGGAGTGCTGGCTCTTCTGTGTCGATATACTTACTGGGGTACATTTACTCAGGTCCTTGTGCAGGTAAACATACCTTGAGAATGCTGCTACTACACTGATGCAGAAACATATCTTGCTTTCCTAGTGTCCTGAATTTTATAATAGTTTTTTGAGCAAAACCACTCAGTTCAGAGATTAAACAAGATATCTAATCAGTACAAGTAGAGCAGTTAGGTAGGTGCTAGCTCACATCAGAGCAGGCCTCAGGTCCACCAATAATATATTTAGAAGAAAACCCAGCAGCATTGCAAAAAAGGAGTGATAAAGCGTCCTTTTCCATATCCAAAAGTTGTGATGTTTCAGCTCAACAGAGCCTTTCTCAAACTTGCAAGACGAAATATGAAAAATGCTTAGTCCACCAACCTATCCCATGTATACGGGTAAACCCCAGATTCATATAGTCATAGGGATACCCCTGAGGAAGCTGCGATACGCGTGGGGCAGGAGTCTCCTCTGGCTACATGGACTGCAGTGATATTTATCCATTATTTATGATATCAGTATCATTGGGTGTACTTGTTTACTATGGGGGCATATTTCTTTGCACTTATGATGTCCATGTTTACACTAGCCATATTTACAGGCAGCTGTGAGGAGTTTACACTGGTTTATCATAGCACTGGATTAGAGGATCACACAATTGTTGTGTATTTTTGAGTGCGTTTTAGTGTATATCAATAAACTTGGGTTTTCTTTCTATTCATTATTGGATTCGTTTATAACACCGGCTCTATTGTGTTATGTGTTAACCTTCCAAGACGTCGCAACTTTTGGATATGGAATAAGAGAACACTTTTTCACTACTTATTTGGAGTGCTTCTTGGTTTTCTTCTACATATTTATCCCTCCATCTGTTACATATTATCTGTATACTACATAATACTATTATCTATTACCTGTCTATTACTTCTTCATGTGTTTACAGAAGTATAATTTCAGTGGAAATATAGCTGTCTAAGCTTCTATAGCTTCTATAATTGCCTGTTTTATGGCACATTACATCTTTATATCTCAAACTATGAGGATCCTTTACCCCGTCAGGATCTTCAGTGGATATTTTTTTATTTATGGTTTCTTCAAAGACCGGAACAACACTAATTTCATTCCATCACATGTTCAACGGAGGGATGAATCTCCACCTCCTTTTCCATTCTCATCCTAATACAATATTTCATCTTATGATATGACGAGATAAAGCCTGCAGATTACCAAGAATATCATCCATTTAGACTTTGGAGCTGGGTCAAGGGAGGGAACGAGGAATCTCAGGAAATGAACGTAGGCCACATCACTGCTATTATCTCCTTGAAGTCTGATGATTATCTCTTGCTCGTTAATGCAGCTAATTGAAAGATCTAACAAGAAAGCCACTTCCCCCTCACTTTTAGGGCTGATTTTGTAAACAGTCCTCACAATGTAATTGGCTCACCTATGAAGCCGCAATCATCCACAAAGCCAACATTTGGCTGTTTTGATTTTCCTGACAATGGGTGATCCGTGCTGTAAGCGGGCCGCTTCCTTTAGCGTTAGCACTCTCTGTCACATACAACAAAGGAGACAAAGGAAATTAACGTTCCTCTGATGTTTCTTCATAAACACACAGAAAAATGTATCCATCGGCCAGAGATGTAATCGCAAGAGCATGTGACTCCTGATACATTTTATTGCCACATATTGGCTGGATCTTACGTCAACATAATGGACAAATTTTGTTATCGCCTTTTCGGAGGGAAACAGAGATCTTTCCAATCTATGTTTTGCTATGCCAATAACATTTGTGCAGGAACTTAGTCGTACCAGTAATGTGCCAGCAAAGAAACGTAGGGCCATTAATGGAAACAGAGACAGTGTTAAGTATCTACTTGGACTACAAAAATGTCTTTCCAAAGATATATGGATCAGCATAAATGGTTATGCCCCACTTTGGATCTCCTCAATGAGCCAAAGCTGTGGTAGTTCTATCTAGTGCATGTGGGTATTTGAAATACTGCAATGTAATAGGAACCTCTTCCTGTATGGGTTTACCAATGCTTCATTTCAAAACAATTTGCTGAGATAAGACAACCACCCTTAAGTAATACAGTACTTCACTCTCTGTTCCTGCCACATTTTTGACTATGAGCTGGTGAGTAACCACCATGGCCAGTCATTTACTGAGCAGAACTGGGCCAGGTAGAGAGGGAGATGAGTGTCTAAGCAAACCCACCAATCTTGAGGAAGGAGAATCTGGAGAATGGGATTCCCTTTTTGCCATTTTGGAAACTCATATACTTTGAATAGAGAAGCAGGATGCAGTCTTATCCTGAATCTCCACCCTTAAGTTAGAACTGGACCCCTTGTTCTGAATAGTTTAGTAGTGTCGAAAATTGCAGTGTACGGTACTTAGATCCTTCGAGCACTCCTATACACTGTCTAAGTGAGTTCTGCTCCACCGGTAGCGAGAATGGGACCTTGTACTCTGGATTGCTGGCGATCCCTTTCTTGTGATCAGTAGGGGTCCAACAGTTGGACCCTCACCACTGAGCTTTTTATCCTGCGGATAGGAGATCATTTGAAAACATGGGACAACACCTTTAAAGATGTCATATATTTTAGATTTTTTTACATTTTTAAATTATATTAGAAGTTTTTATTAGCATCACGATCTACGCTGGACTGAGTTTCCTTGGGCACAACAAATGAGTAACAAAATTCTGAGGGACCAATCACCATCAACCGCCTAGAAAATAGGCCCTTAAACCCTCAAAATTAGATTTTTTCTTGATGGACTTCTGGGTCCCATTTTTGTTTATCAGTCAAGGGGACTTTCAGCCTTCATTTTCTGGTGGGCCAGTCACACCCAGTTTGATACTCCCATTGGGGCTTGCCATATGCAAATAAGATATTAGGATTTGGGATATCATCCATATTCTACATTATGTCCCTCTGTACAGGGGTGAGTAGAAAACATCAAATTAAGTTAACAAACACTGGGCACCATTGATCGTCAAGGTGGCAGGAGTTGTAGTGATATAAAGTTTGGACAGGATGGAGATCTATGTTATATACTACTGTATATATAATGAAGTGGAAAATTATTTAATAATTTGGTTAGATATACATACAATTGGGCTAAGAGCCACAAGTGTCTCTTGAAATGTACTTTAGAAACATTAAATACTTTCTTTTATAAATGAATCCCTTTAAACCATAATAAAATGGCCATTAACAAGTCTTTTATTGAGTCTATGGATATAGTTTTCTGTAGGAGGAGTGTACAGCTATATCTTCAAGGGGATATTTGTTAAACTATTTGACAACCTTCCATAAATTCTTCTATTACAGACCACCCCCAGCACATAACAATACTTTCTTGACAGGGACTACTTAGTAAGCCGGCACTTACCCCTCAGAACCTAAAAAGTAAATTATTTTAATAAAGTCATTTCAATCACATTTCTTGTTCAGGCAAGTCAAGACAGGCCAAGCATTTAAGTAGGAATATTGTACAAAATATGTCTCCCCTTCTACCATAGTTGACACCAGGGTCTCTGTTATGTAATCTGACCCAGGCTAATAATATGGACTATTGCCGGTGCCCTTTCCTGTGGTGCGGTCCCCCCCCCCCCGGCCCGTACTCGCCTCTCCAGGCTCCTGGCTCTGCTCCGGTCCCAATGAGGCTGCGCTCCTGCTGCCTGACTAGACCACGTGCGTCCCCGCTCACTAGGGCGCACGCACACCGGCACTAGGGCGTCCACTTGATTGGGTCTCGTTAATCTGGCTCGCCCTTATAATCCGGCACCTACCTTTAGTCCCCGCCGGATCTCCTCCTAGGATCTCCTATGGTTTCCATACCAGGATTCCCTAAGCTGTTCCTGAGGACGATAAAGCCATCCTGCGTTCATATGCTTCCAATGTGTCTCCAGTGTTCTCATACGCTCCTGGTGTTCCTGTCTCCAGCGTTACCAGTGTTGCTCCGTGTTCCTGTCTCCAGCGTTACCAGTGTTCCTCCAAGTTCCTGTCTCCAGTGTTACCAGTGTTCCTCCATGTTCCTGTGTCTCCAGCGTCACCTGTGTTCCTGTGTGTCTCTTGTGTGCCAGCATTTCTATGATCCTGCCAGCTCCGTGTCCCTGCTGAGAGGTTCCAGGGCTCCTTCCATCGTTGTACCCCCACTGTCATTCTGGGCACGGACTGTCTCCTGCATCTTACCTTGGGCTGTTTCCTGAATCCCACCTTCACTGCCGCCGCAGGACTAGTCGCACCTGCGGAACGACCTGGTGACAACCTGCCGCAGCAAGTCCATCCTGCTTTGTGGCGGGCTCTGGAAAAGACCAGGTGCCACTTAGACTCCGGTCCCAAGTTGCGGCTAGCATCAACTCCTGTGGTGGTCCAGAGGGTCCACAAACTCCTGGCTACTCTACCAACAGTAGCCTTCAACCCTGCATTCCTGACATTGTCTATGAGGGAATTGCAGGCTAAATAAAGAAGCTGCACTGTGATCTCTGCAATAAGCTACTATTACTACTACTTCACGTTTCTTAAAGGAATAGTACAACATTTAAAAAAAAATTCATATAAAAATTAGACATGCTTTAGAGATCCCATCTTCCATCAAAATGTTTGAAGAGCCTTATATATTAGCAAAGCTGTGAGTACTTGTAAAAGAAGTTTCTAGCTTCGGAGGGGGTGACAAGTCTACAAATTGTAGACTTGGAATGGTACTATAAGGCAAATAAACATAACTTAGAAGTTAAGATAAAGCTGTATAGTTAAAAATGTTGGGTATGGCAAATAATGTTTCCCCTAAAAGATGAGCTTTGTACCTACTACATCGATTTTTTTTTTTACTACTAACTTAATTACAATATGCAAAGTATGGCAGCTAAAAGTTCTGTACACTGTATAATGTCCATTTATGGCTACTAAAGCTCTACAGCGGGGGGGTTACAACTTATCAGAGTGGGACCCACACCAATAGCATTCTGATGGCCCATCCTAAACATAGGTTATTAATATCCAATACTGGATAACCTCTTTAAACCGTAAGCTCATTCAGTCACCATTCCCTAATAGGTATTCTAAAAATCAGTTTTAAGCCCCTTTAAATAATACGCCAAGGGGAGGGTATTAGGCCAATGGGCATCCCCTATTATTTCCCAAAAGATGATGAGATCAAACTTTTGGGTCTTTCTTTTTCCTATGTGAAGATTTATAGAGTGTATCTAATGTGTAATATAGTTTGAACTTAGGTGTTTTTGTATAATACTTGCAAGTGACCATGTGTATCTCCGATACAGGCAGGTTTCATAGGTTTGTTCTTAAATTTAATTTGTATGTAAGTTGAAACTGTATATTTTATAATTGTAGATCCAGACCAAAATTTTTTTCCCCCCAATTTGAGTTTCAACATTTTTTGCTGTAATTGGACCAAGAATTATCAATAAAGCTTCATTACAGACACCTTACAGCTGATCATTGCAGTCTGGGACTATAGTAACATCCAGAGAACTTCACCAGAGGTCACAGTGGGCAGAGGGGTTCGTCTTTAACTAGGGGTCCTCTGTAAGTCGGGTGTCCTTAAGTAGGGGACCGCCTGTACTATCAGTCTCCATGTGGGAGCCACGGTAATAAAGTTAAGTATTTCTCTAACTACTGTTGTTTGCCACCTGTGTTTTTGGCTTGACCGAAATGTTCTGACAATACAGCCTCCATCTTTCTTAATTCCCTGGCTGGATGCAGCTGCCGAGGCCTGGAATTCACATTGAGTCGAAAATGTTTAGAGCGGGATCTTATTTCACTTTCAGGAACCTAAGTCTAGTGATGAAATCCCACTGTGCCAGCCAAACTGCCCAAGGAGAAGACTGGATGCACATGTCTCTGCCTTAATAAAGATCTATTACATCTTGGAAACTGCTTGTTTGCAGTACAGGAAGCTACCAGAGGGCAAGATTTGCAATCAGCTTCTTCAAGAAGCCTGGAACTGATTTCACAGTCCTACTCACACAGCCCCGGATCTCTATGCAAACCAGACGTATAGTAAGATTATGCCGCTTTATAAATAGTGACAGACCTACACAATGCAATTAATAGAATACAGGGGAAACCTTGAGAGATCATGTATACACATAAACCGCAAAGGGATCAATTACGGTACTTTAAGAAAGAATCACGGGTAAATATATACACTACTGCCCCAGACTTGCTTTGAGCAGTGGTAAGAGAGACTTTACAAGAGCTTTATTACACTAACAATTGCATTAGGTACTGTAGTTCCAGACTCCCTGAACTGCACTTGGTAATACTCCGATATGGTGACCATGTTATGGCCAAAAATGAAATAAAATTGCTAGTTACCTAATTACTGGGGAATGGAGTGGCTCTCTGTGCATGTTTTTTTCCATAGGCCCAAGGGAGAGACCATGGGTGCCAGCTAAGGCACAACTATAGGAGGACCCAAAAACCTATTATTTGAGAAAGAAAATGGAAAGTTACATACATGAATACCCCAGAAAGTAATGGGTGAGAGAAACTAAGTTTAATTGAAATCTAACATGAAATTCAAGCATGGATAAAGCAGGGGCACTTATTCATAGATCCAAGCACAGTTATTGTGGTAATCTTCTTATATTTGTTATCCATGGTCTCCTTCTTTCTAAAACCAACTTTTATACTTATGCTAATGAGACAGAAGGGCTCTGAGGGACATATCTGGAGTCCCTCCGTGCTGTAGCTTCACAGGCTTTTACACAGTTCCCCCTCTCCCCATGTCCTTCATTACTTCCTCTCTTCATCTGCCTGCTGTAATCTCACACTGTGGGATGGTGGAAGTATTCCTGCACAGTGTATAAGCCTGTGAAGATTCAGCATGGCGAGGCTCTGGTAACTCCCACCATAGCCCTTCTGGCTCATTAGCATAATTTTACCAGTTGATTATAGAAGGATGGAGGCCATGGATAACAAATATAAGAAGATTACCACAGTCAAGGTGCCTGGATCTATGAGTAAGTGTCCCTGGTTTATCCTGATGGATTGTGATGGCAGATTTCCTTTCAGGCTATGTCTAGGAAATGGCTTCCTTCTGAAACAATTCTAGTCTTTGATATGCTACATGACCACCTTCCAATTGGAAAATCTTGCCCCTCATCCAACATGGTTGCTTCCTTTATGGCATTAAACACCTTGTCATCCATTACTTGCTGGGGTGTTAATATGTAATTTTCATTGCTTGATAAAAGGGTGTCTTGCGGCTTTCCCATGTTAAAAGTTGGCTTGATTTCTCTTTTGTAGTTGCTTCCTCTTGCACTTACTACTCACTACTTTGTGGTTAATTTGCTTTTCATAGAAATCACTGGCAATTAAATTTTTTATGTCTTTTCTATGTTGTTTTTTTAATTGTTAGAAACACTCATTTAAGTCAATTCATGGTAAATCTGAAAAGAATATAGCTTAAAAGAGTGTTTCTAATTACCAAGGAAAGAGAGATAAGTAATGCACACTGAGACATCAGGCTAAGGTCAATGTGAGAAGTCACATCTGAAGAAGAGAATTTTTATTCAATAATAATTTACAAGGGGTACCTGTAATTTTGGGTGTGATATTATATCTGTGCAGTAAGTGTCCGAGTTGCGGGTCCACAATTTTCATACTGTGACCCTATGGTTGCCATAATTCATTCCTTCTAGCTATTTTTAACAAACCCCAAACAAAACATCTGGAAGTGTACATTTCTATTATACATGAAAGACTTAGTGAGTCTATAATATTACATGAGGTATATAATAGATAAAAGACTTAAATTAGCAATGAACGAGGCCTGTCTAAAAATATTCTTCCTTCCAGGTCCTAAGATGTCAATATTTCCTGCCTCCTGATCAAGATATGAGATTTAATGGGCATTTCTAACGTTTCATGTTAGAAATGAGACTATTGTTTTCTAACCTAAATTTTACAATGTTTTTCAGTACAAAAAATTTATTTTGACTATTTTCATATAATTGAGGATCTCTTACAACTAGCCAATTTTATTTGTTCTCAATCTATGACCTTGGTCATTATTATAGTTGAGATATATGTTCACTAATAGATTTCTTGGTGGAGCAGGGTTTCTAGACTCCACCAACGTCCCGTCTGAACGACCAGTCTAAATTTTTGAATCCTGTCTACTCTCCGACTAGTTTTTCTTGGCATAGTGATGTTATGCCTTCTAACCACACCAAGACCAACAATCCTACTTTAGATGTTTGGGTCGAATGAATGAATGAGAAATACTAGGAGTGTGATTTCGCACAAGTTCTACATTTAGCGCAGACGTCTATACACCACACAACAGTCAATGACGGACCAAATAGTAACTAAACAATGAGTCATGAATATTTCTTTGTTTGGTGAGGTCGATTTGTTATGGGATTTGGCTGCACTGGGTCTGGATAAGATCCCACAATTGTCATTTGGAAGCCTAGGAACCCTTCATATCATATCATGGAATAACAGGCACGCTGGGAGGTCCTATGTTTGTGTATAAACATTGTGTTTGGAAAGTACAATTCAATTTTATAGAAATTACAGAAGTCTGTATAGGTCTTTTCTATTATACAGTATACAGAGTATTCTTTTTGGGCAAAAAAACTTGAATTTGACCAATGTTTCTTTATTCATCTTTTCTCATATTCACAATGTTATGAACTATTGTGTTGCGATTGATAGCACAATGAATATATTTGCTGGCTATGAAATTTGAGATGGGTGTCTCATAAGAACACCTCGTTTACGGACCTATAGGGTGAAGTTCCCATTCTGCATCTCCAAAAAATAAAAGCTCTCTAAGCACTAAATCAATCATATGCAATAAAGGCTAAAATATGTGCAGGAGCCATGCTAGGAAACCTTTGGGAGTAGCCCCAAGCAGAACCCAGAGCTTGTTATTAAGTAAGTGCATAAAGGTGGCTACAAGAGAGGTTCACACAACTGACATATGTAAAACCTATAAAAATACCAAAGTTTAAAGAAATGACTTCACCCTTTGCCAGTATATAGTGCATTGATGAAATCTTATTTGATTTTGTAATGTCCATTTGTCCTTAATGTGAAAGATTTTTAATCCAATTTCATCTAATGTTTTCCTGTTATTGTTTGCCTTAGAGAAATGGGAAATGGTCAAGACAAAGACATAAAAAGGATACACATCAAATTAAGACATTTTGATTGTATTTATGAATAATACCTTTTAACTAAACTCCTGTTTAAAAGTGGTTATTCATATTTTACGTACATTTTTTAATATATGTTTTTATATCATTTTAGGTTCTGTCCCATTCTCTGTTGGCATCTTAATTGGTTTGGTTAGCTGCCTCTCAATCACCTTATTACCCAGCTATAAAGCTTTCTTGGGACTGGGTTTCCCTGCCAGTGAATTTGTTGACGTACTTTGTGTGTTTATTCTGCCTGACCTACTTTGTTTCCTAACTATCCACTGCCTACCTTGCCATCCATTTCCATCTTGTTCTCACCTCAGCTCATATCTTTGAATTACCATGGTTTGAAACTTTGTTCTGATCTAGCTCTTGTTTTTGACTAATATTGTAGACTACAGTTTTGTGTCACCTCTCCTCATCCTACATGTTGTACAGTTGGGGGATTTCATCTAGCACGGTCGTCAAGTAGCCAGAAACAGCTGGGAAAAGGGGGTCAATATCAGGGCTCTCCAGCCCTAACCCCTCACCTGACAGGCACAGCATTTGTAGTTTATATATTTCTTAGCATATATTTACAAATCTGCATTAAATTTCTAGACAGTTCTTCTTTTGCTTTGAGTAAAAGTTTTTGCAGGAATATATCATCAGTAACTCAGAGCAAAGGGGTGGAGCTTGGTAGCAGTTCAATGGGAAGGACAGCAGTGTGAAGCCACACCCCCAGTGCACCCAGAGCAACTACAAACCTGAAACGTAAAAATTCTTTTCTCACTGTCTTGCCCGACTAACTACATACACAAATGTAGGAGGAGATGCTTATTGCATAATGTTTGTATTTTGATTGACAAGTATAACCAGTATGCATTCAGCTTGTATGCTCCCTCTAGTGGTGAGATCTAAAAGCTAGAATTTTATCAATTTTATGACTACATGAGAAAATTGGAGAAATGTATTAATTTTATTGAAAAAAGAATACATTTATGGATACAATAAAATGAATAAGTGCATGAGGATGGAAATTCTCCAAAGTACTTTGAGTGCAAACAGATATTGAAGGTGTTCAATGGTTCATTTACACTGCATACTTTTTCACATGCACCTGCTGAGTTTCCATATTTGGTGCATAATGTACATAAAAAAGTCTAAAATCAGTGAGCATTTACTAAATTTACCAAAACTCTGCAAACTCTGTAGAAAGCTTGTGTCTCCCTCAGTCATCCACCATAGAAGGGGTCCCTGATCTGTTATCAGGCAGTGACAGATTCCGCTGTCTGATTCCTCCTATCCATTAGAAGAGCTAAATAAAGACCAGGGATAGAAGGGTGGCAGGAAGAAGGGGGAGGGGGGTCAGGACATCCGCTCCAGCTGCCAATTTTTCTTTTCCCATGCACCAGGCATGACCTCCACCAATAAAAATCAGGGACAGGCAGCCTGGCATCATGACCCCCTGCATTACCTACAGCGTGACATGTAACCCTTCACTGTTACACATACACATATAAACAGGCTTCAAGTATTGTGTCAGTTTCCTTTATGGGGTTTACATCAAGTAAAAGACACCATCCAAAAGTTCAAAGGTCACAATATAATACAAGTCGAAAAATGATGTAAGAGCAATAGTAAAAGGATATATATTTACATAATGTGATTTCATTTTAGAGAATCCACATAACATATAGACATAAACATACACGGTATACAAGTACAATAAAATACATATATGGATTATAATATATACTAAAATATTCAGCAACCAATACTCCAGAAAATGGAATAACAAGCCAATTTTTACCATTTTTAGGTAGGACACCTATAAAATGACCATAGGTTTCTATGTAAAATTCTTGATGGTTAAGTAGAACAAGAAATATTCTTTGAGTTTTCACATAATGCCCTATAATGGTCATCAGAATGACTTTCTAGGGCCCACACTTACTAATGGGTGTGGATCTCAACGAGTATGGTTCTACCCCCCAAATTATCAGAGCAGCTGGTGACATACCTGCTCTACTCATTTCTATGGCACTGACAGAGATAGTTGAGCACAGAACTCTTATATTTCTGTCAGTGCCATAAACAGTGAAAGGAGTGGCAGCACACACACTTGACCTGCCGATTCATTTAATTGGGATACAACAGACCCCTATTTTTTTGGTCTGTTGTGGTCCAAGCACTGGGACCCTCACTTATGACCAATTATCCCTTATTCTGTGTATAGGGGAAAAATTGTTGTCATCGGGCCAACACCTTTAAAGAGGAGGAAGACAACCCCTTTCACATTATAGTGGTGGAAACAAGTAATTACAGGTCAACACCTATTCAAGGGAATTGCAGTAACCAGGTCTGGCCACTACACTGAGAATGAATCTATGAGTGGACCCTTTAAATTCAATTTCAAAATTCTGTTGGGGTCCGGGTACCCGAATACCAAAAAGTAACACCTGCGATTGGTTTGTTCACCGATTATGGGTGTTATTTGTTTAAATGCCGCTGGTAATCAGCATTTAAATGAATGAGGGGCGCATGTGTCGCCTCTTACCAGCCGCCACTATTTTTGCAAGGATCATTGATTACTGTGACATCATGGGGAAGTGCCGATTCTCCCCCAATACGGCTGACAAGAGCCAGCGCGCATGCCCTACATTCATTTAAATGCCCCTGGCCAGAACCGATTGCGGGTTTTATTAGCAGAGGTGTTGAGCCGGACACAAACTGAAGTCCGTTTTTCAGGATTTGTGCCCGAGCTTGCAAAGTTCGTTAGGACATGAACTTTGTGGTTCGGACCCACTGAACACTAATAAAGAGGGATGATACTATGTGTCAGACACCAACCAATCAAATACTGATTACCTATTGTAAAGTTCGGTCATCCAGATTTTATGCCCTAAATACCCTGCTCAGTGTTTCTTTGTTGTTAAAATCCCTATAAATTCCTAAAGTAAAATCATAAAATCATGTTAGATTTACTCAAAAGAACAAATATCCACAGAAATCTAAATGCCCGTAAACAGGAATCACGTAATGCTGGATATGAAATTTGTACATTTCAAGAACAAGGTAATATAATAGATAACAGGAAACACACACCCAAGTTATGACTGGAACAAGTCCTCCAAGGAAACAATAGAGCAGTAAATCAGGGATTTCTGGACCCTATAAGAGGTAGAATAAGAAAGTTGGCAATTCTTGACTATCCAGAGAAGACTCTGTTAATGGAACATCATTATCTAGTAATTGAAAACATTTGGCAAGAAAAAGAGTAACAGTGGAAATATACCTTCTCTGTCATGGCAAATGCTCATGTAGCAGGAAGCTATCCCACCGGACCATGACATACCCATACTTGGTGAACTTAGCTAATCATGCTTGTGTTCTAAATGAGAAGGGGGTATTAAACCCCTGTCCTGGTTTATTTTGGGCAATAAAGGGGTTGATGGAAATACACCTTTAGACATTGGGTAGTAATGGGGTCAATGGTAACAGCCCTTGTTATCTAGGGTAGTAAATGGGTTGATAGAAATACCCCTTTAGACCTTGGGTAATAATGGGGTCAATGGTAACAGCCCTTGTGATCTAGGGAAGTAAAGGGGTTGATAATAACACCGCTTAAGGTTTCAAATAATAAAGGGGTTGATGAAAACACCATTTTAGATTTTCGGTAGTAATGGGGTCAATTATAATAATAATTCCTGATAAAATGACTTGTGATATAGATAGTAAAGGGGTTGATGTTAACACCCCTTATGATCTAGGGTAGTAAAGAGCTTAATGAAGATGCACCTTGTGGTGTAGGGTTGTGAAGCGGTTGATAGTAACACCTCTTGAGATTTTGGGTAATAAAGGGGTTGATGGAAACACCCTTTTAGACCTTGGGCAGTAATGGAGTCAATGGTAACAGCCCTTGTGATCTAGCGTAATAAAGGGGTTGATAGAAACACCCCTTTAGACCTTGGGTTGTAATGGGGTCAATGGTAACAGCCCTTGTGATCTAGGGTAGTAAAGGGGTTGATAATAACACAGCTTAAAGGACACCTGTCATCAGGTCTGTGTCACTAGTCTTGTCACTACTACCTGTTGGAGCAGCTCACAAGGATCCATCCCAGCCTTTATCTAGTTATTTCATATATTAATCATTGTAAAATCATATTTTCTTTATTATGTAAATGAGGCTGGTCACATGGTCAGAGGCAGTGATGTCACCCCTGTTACCCCTCCCCTCTCCTCCCCCTGCTCATGTCTGTGTGTAATGTATAGTAAAGCATGGCTAGTGTGTGTGCTGCATCTGCTGACATGCTGCATCCTCCTAATATACAGGTGAGAGACACAGACATCAGCTACACATGAATCTGACAAGTTCTGCTGTAACATGGCTGCATGGAGCTGCTGTATCTCTCTCTATATACACACACACATGCACACACAGGCTGCAGGGGGCGTGGCCACCAGCACCAGGAAGCACAACATTATACAGCCTCACATCATTATACAGGCTGTCAGTCATGCACTGGGGGTGTGGCTGTGCCTCCCACTCATGAATAGAGTGGACAGCTTGAATATGCTAATGCTTCATTGGACATTTCACAGGTCATTTGCATACAGCTTTAGGACCTCATTGCTTAGGTTTACAGGCATGTAGAGGGACAATGAAGGGATAGAAGCAATGCTCTCTAATGGCAGTTCATGAAAATATATTTAGTTTAGGGGGGTTATTTTGCATGACGGGTTCTCTTTAAGGTTTTGGGTAATAAAGGGGTTGATGGAGATACCATTTTAGATTTTCGGTAGTAATGGGATCAATAATAATAATGATTTCTTTATTTATATAGCGCACACAGATTACACAGCCCTACATCGGCCTTGCCAAATCGGATTGTGTCCCCAATGGGGCTCACAATCTAATCAACGTACCAGTATGTTTTGAAGTGTGGGAGGAAACCGGAGGACCCAGAGGAAACCCACACAATGGTTACACTCCTTGTGAAAATGAAGAGGATAGTGGTAATCAGGGGTAGTAATTAGGGTGATAGTAACATCTCTTTAAGATCTTGGGTAATTAATATATTGATGGTGACACCCTTTGAGATCTTGAGTAGTAATGGAGTTGATTGTAACCCACCCTGAGATCTAGTTAAGTAGAGAAGTTGATTGAAACCCCCCCTCTGTTATCTAAGCTGAAAAAAGAATTTAGGAGAACATCAACTAGAGAATATCTTATTGTTAACAACCTTAGTGGTCTAAGGCATTGACTCAATGAACTGTAATATCCCGATCTAGATGTGTATTCATCTTTCTTCAAGGGATCCTGAAAACGATAAAGCTGCTTTGGAAGTCCCTATGCCTGTTTATTTCACGGGAAGAGCATAGCCTCAATAGATACTATAGTACGGGGGTGCTAGATAGAGGATCTTCAAAGTATGATTTAACCAGGGTATATTTAGGGAATTTATTGCTTAAAGTGAGGCTTTTCTTTTGCAGGATAATATGTGGACTTGATGCAACCATAATGTTGGGATTGTTTGCTTTAAAGTTTTGACACTGATAAAGTTTGGAAGACCTATGTTAGTATATTGTCAAAACTTTCTCAAAACAAATTAAATTTCACTTTCATGAAAACATTTTCAATTAAAATGCAATATTGGCAGCGTTTAATGATCAGCATAATCTCACTTTGTAATAACAAAGCAACACATAACTTGCAAACTTCAAACACGCACAACTTTATTTCATGTTTCCATCCCTAGGTACATTACCAAACACAAAAGGCTTGGAGCCTAATTGACATTTCAGCATGGTACCATTTTATGTGGAAATTACATTAATGAAAAGTAGAGACTCAATTATAATAACTCAATTATAATACCCCTGACTGGTATCTATAATATTCCCTTATCATTACGGATCATGAGCTGTTTGAAAGCATACATAATTGTTCATTGTACTTCTGTTGGCCATGTAAAAGCTGTTTTCTTCCTTTGCAAAGCAGGTCTCTGCAAATCTAATATGAGTGAAAATTTCTAATGATTGAAAAACTGGTTGACTGGTTGAGAAAATTTTCTTTAAATATGTAATTCTTAGTAAATATAAATAATAAGTGGTCATCATCTCTAAAGAATGTCCTTCATGTTGGAGGATCCAAACATGTATTTGCATTTCATTCAACTACATCATTAAGATATATGTAAATCTATATTTCCCCTATGGGGGCACTGCAGGGAAATGGAACAATTGTTGCCAAGTTTCTTTATGGATCACAGATAATCACTCAGGTCTAGTCAAGCAACGTACATATTTCCTTATGGAGATGTTTCTCCTTTGGCTTATATCCTTAATCATGTTGCAAGGGGTTATTCAGCTATTCAAAAATATGACAAATATATGAGTGGGCTGTACATGGATCTTTTTAATGATCTTTTTATACCTAGGACCTTGGAAATCCACTTACCACCCCTCATGCCCCTGAACAACTATAGCGCTCACCGGCGGTCCTCCCGGGCCATGACCGGCCTTGATGTCGCCGCCAGCCGCCCGCCGATGGTCGAGCTTCCACCGCGCACAGGCGCATCACCATTCATGAGACATAGGAGGCCGCTATCATCCCTACGCCTAAGAAGGAGAGGCAGTTCTACCATCACCATAGACAGGGGGCATCCTCTACACCTAGAGGAAAGGCGGTTCTACCATCACCATTAAAAGGGGGCATCCTCTACACCTAGAGGAGAGGAGGTTTTACCATCTCCATAGACAGGAGACATCCTCTACACCGAGAGGAGAGGCAGTTCTACCATCACCATAGACAGGGGACATCCTCTACATCTAGAGGAAGGTGGTTCATACATCACCATAGACAGGGGGCATCTTATATACCAAGAGGAGAGGGGGTTCTATGAACATCATAGACAGGGGACATCCTCTACACCTAGAAAAGAGGATTGTTCAACCATCACCCTAGACAGGGGGCATCTTCTACACCTAGAGGAGAGGATTGTTCTACAATCACCATAGACAGAGGGCACCCTCTACGCCTAGATGAGAGGGAGTTCTACCATTACCATAAAGAGCAGGCATCCTGTACACCTAGATGAGATGTGGTTCTATCTTCCCCATAAACAAGGGGCATCCTCTACACCTAAAGGAGAAGACATCCTCTACTCCTAGTGGTGGGGCGATTCTACCATCGCTGTAGACAGGAGGCATCTACTAGGCCTAGAGGAGAGGTGGTCCTACCATCACCATAGATAGGGACATCCTCTACTCCTAGAGGAGAGGCGGTTCTACCATCATCGTAGACAGGAGACATCCTCCACAGCTAGAGGAAAGGCTGATCTATCATCTTTTTCAGGGATTCAGGGATCCATTACTTTAAGAGTAGTGAGCCTGTGGAAGTCTCTGTTGCAGGAGGTTGTCATGGCTAATAATTTGTACGTGTTCAGGAGGTGCCTGGATGTAGTGAATTTGATGTTGATCCAGAGCGTTATTCTGACTGCCATATTTGGGATGTGAAGAAAAGACAAAAATCTCAGTTGCAGCCAAAAAAATCTCAAAACGTAGAACAAGAAACCAGAGAACATGTTGATAGCCCCCATGACTTATAGGATGGACTTGATAGACCAGTCTATTTCTCCAGCCTTAAACTACAAGGCCTGTGAGAGGGCTGACTTATAAGCTAGCTACTTCCAATAGGTGACAAAAAGGGCAAGTTTTTCCTCCTGGATGAAAATTAAAGGGGTTTTCCAAATTAATTCCCTTGAGTGGCTGGAATTGATTAAAAACATAATGTCCAACTTGATCATCACAGTTCCAGCTCCTTGGTCTTGTACTTGCCTCCAAGCCGTGAGTGTGCCCAAAGTGACCACAGCGTTAGAGAGAGGAGCTTTAGCATGGTAAGAATATTTCAGATTTAATTTTTTCCCCCATTGCTCTAGTAAAACTCAAAAACCCATTTAATTTGCATACCACAGTTAAGATTCAGAATAAATTATATACCGCCAAAGAACCAAAAGGAACTATGAGGGACATTTATCATGGCTTGTACGGTGGCATACAAGCCTCATGATCTATTGGGTATGGTGGGGGGGGGGGGGGGGTTGAACTTCATAATATCGTGCCTGGTTATGAAAATTCCCCCCTGTATGTGATGGATAATAATCACATAAATAGCTATATAATTTCAGGCTTGCAAAGCAAATTAGGGTAGAACAGTAGGGACCGTATAAAATTTTAGGGTTTTTAAGGATGAATATACCGAGGTTGTGCGAAAATCATACAACACAGACGGTCTTATTAGATAATATTTTGTGGTTTGCATTTTATTGGAGGAATCATGAACCTGTGCCATAGAATATTACTCATTACACTGCGCTGTAGAATTCCAAATGAGAAATGTATCAGCTGACAAAGGGAATCGTTGTAATCCATATGGCCGCAAATGACTCACAATGCATTGCAGTCTAGGGTGTATGTATCAAGACGTGAAGAACATAATGGGATTCAGTGACTCATGGGGCTCTGCAATATAATACTCAGCAGAAAGCATAGGGAATTACAGAGTGTACTGCACTAACTCAAACTTACTTTAATGTACAGACAAGAACCATACTGGCCAGGATAAAGGGAAGGAACGGTTTGGCCATAATTTTTAAATACATTTCATACCTTGTTCCCCGTCAAGTGGACAGATCATACTCCCACTGATGAGAATGTCTTACTACTGACTTACTACTAGCTCCACCATACTAAAGCACTGAAATGCTTGGATTTTATTGATATATAACTGGAGAATGTTAGAGCCAAGAGAAAATCTCCACATGAAGTTGTACAGATGCTCTACCTGGTAAAGGGGTCATGGCTCAGGATATATGTTTTTCATTAGACAAGTGTGACAACTGATCAACACTGTTGTTACGGACTTTGTCACTTTCCCATCTAATAACTTATATTATTGGGTATAATTCCAAGTTGACATCAAAGTTAACTTTTTATTCCATCCACATCATGTGTGAGAAGCCACAAATACGGCCCTTTACGGTCTTGAACACAGGACAGGTCCACCAGTACCAACCACATCATGTGTGAGAAGCCACAAATAAAGCCCATTACGGTCTTGAATACTGGACAGGTCCACCAGTACCAACCAGTAGATACACTGCCCAGAGTGACCATTTTTATAAACTTTAAAGAGGTGTTGCCATATTGGTCATTCTGATCTGTAGAGGACATATAAAAGGCATAGATATCACCATCATTAGAATTAAGGATGGATCAATCATGATGGGATAGGACCAAACATTCAACAATGGGTCCAGAGCATGGGCTTCCTTTAATCTAGTAAATACAAGACTATGACCATTGTTCCTTTGGGTTAAGAAGCTAAATAATCTGTTTTAAAGGGAACCAGTCATCAGCAATTGGCCTAATAAACCATGACCAGTATGTTATCAAACAGCGTGACACTTTATAGTTTTTGTTTCTTTTATGGCCTCATCTAGTGTTGGCATCATCCAGAAAATCAACATTGAAGTGAGATGTAAATTTTTTGTATAAAGTCAAGGAGAGTTTGACACTTAAGTCAAGGTGGGGGACTCTGACTGCCTCCTCCTGATTGACTGATTGACATCATGCACTGGACTTTAGAAGATCTGTTTAGTGATGTCTCTGGGTGCAGGACTTTCTATTACAGTGAAGGGGGCATTCTGAGGAAGAGAGAGCTTGACTTCCGTGTTAAAATTTCTGCCTTCCTGACTTTATACAATTTACATCTTACTTTACTGGATGATGCCACCACACTGTGTCATGGAAGAAACAAAATCTGGAAGGTGTTCAGGTACTTGGCAATTTAGGTAGGTTATCACCACCACTAACATTGAGGATGGGACCAAACATGATGGCATGGGACCAACCATTTTCCAATAGGGCCACATAATAGGAAAACATAAGACTATGCCCATTGTTCATTTGGGTCAAGACTTTGAATCTTTTTAAAGGTCCACAAAAAGGAGCAAAGTTGTTGACAGTCTTTTTTTCAAGGCTGGTCATCTCATGCCAGTTCTCTAAAGAGAGGTCTCCTTCACACATCAGGTAAAGAAATTCATATCTATACATGGAAATTTAGTATCATACTACTCCAAGAATCACTATATGTGGGACTGACTAAAATACTGTAATTTTGGAAGAGTACAACAACAAGTCCATTGTGCATCAGTGACTGCTCCTTCCGAGCTTCAGCTCCATGCTCTCATCACCCTTTCCTTTTAGGATTCAGCTAAAACATGATCAAAGCTGAGTGTTCGCTGCCTTAAACATTTCACTTGGAAGTGACCTTTGATTTACAGCCCACCAACAAGAACTTAATGGAGTAAGATTCTAAAATCCCCCAAATCCTGTAAAATGGAAAATAACGTTGTCTTCATTGTGGGTGAAGAAACTAGGTCCGGAACTGAATCCTTACGATTTAGAGCTCAATTGCGCTATGTACGCCTAAATGTATGGGTTCTAGTAATCCAGTCAGACATAGGAGTGAAGACCTTATTAACATAATAAGGCAACTTTGCTCCTGTAAGTATCCATGCAGCCAGATCTGACACCATTTTAAAAAACAATCTATCATCATGACATTGTTTTTGTATCGTGTAATCCAAAATGGATGGTGGGGGTTAAATGGTTCAATGCCACAACACAAAACTAATTTTTGTTTCTGTTCTCTTTTTTAGAGGTGGTGGGGTTAATGATAGTCATTGAAGAGGTAAAGCTTGTTCTTTGAGATGTCAGACTCAATGTTCTGGGCTATATGGATTAATTCTGAACGTGGAACTTCTCTCGATGATGTCCATATGCCCTGATGAAACAATCCAATTACAGAGGAGTAGCTAAAAAAGAAACTTGTGTAACAAACCTGTTATTGACAGCAATGAGTCTAAGACATTTTAAGGTGCTGGTTAAACAATTCCTTGTCCTTAGACATAACCGTCCTAGGTCATTGTCATCACATGTAAAACCCTCACTTCTGGTAGAATGGTGGGAAGTACTAGAAGACAAATCCAACAAAGAAATCAAGGAGGTTCCCTAGAACAGTAAGTGTTACAACTGTGCCTACATCATCCTCTGTCTGTAAGGAGGAGGCACTGATATGTCAGTTTTTTTCTCGTTTATGCTGTTTTCTGGTTTATGATTGTTGGCTACCTGGATTGATTTTGCACCACCCCTGTTAGTCTCCTGCAACTATGCTCTGCTTCATCAATAGTTAAACTACAGAATTCATCTCCAATCACCTTCCTAACCGGAACTGTGATTCTCATATAAGCTCTTCCTGGTCAGTACTCTGGGCCTGCTAAAGACTTAGTTCTTAGTAATCTCCTAGTATCCTGGACGCCGTATTCTGGCATTTCGACATTTTGCTTTCATTCGGATTATCCTTTTGCCTTGTGATTTTGTACTGTGTTTGTCCTCTTGGTTCTACCCTGCCTCTAGTGACTATTCTTCTTTTTTTGTCTTGACTTCATCTTCGTGTTTTGCAATTTGGTGTAGGAAGGGAACATTAACTAGTTGTCCATTGCCGCCTAAGGTAGGCAAAGAAAAGGTCGGAAGGGGGTTTAGTCTCAGGGACCATTGTTTCTGTCCGTTGCTACAGCCTGCATTATAGTAAATGTATGATTTTTTTTTTCATTTTTTTTATAACGTGCAGGGATTTTTCCTAAGAATGTAGAAACTTATACTTTAAATTACTTTATAGATTTGATATTTGAAGAATAACGTTTCAACCAATATAAGAATTAGTGCCCACTATTGGCAGAGACTGGTATTCCACTTTCTCCCACATGGTTAAACCTTACATTAACATTGTACTAAGTGCTATGCAGCAAGATATCACTGACATCCCAGCAATAAACAAGATGCTGTATCTCATGGGACGGTTGTGTGAACATCTGGTAAATGATATTTTCAAGCCTTTGTTTGATGCTCTAATTTAAATTTTTTTTTGTTCTCTTTACTTATTAGTGCTGGTATTTTTTCATATATCCTTAGAGTCATTTCTATGTGAAATGTCATCCAGATGCACAGTATTAAGGAGATTTTAGTTCTGTAGGACTAATAAGCCGAAAATAAATTGCAGATATTGTGAATGTCCCACCCCCGCCTTTCGATCCCTTCTCCTGACTACAACGAAGTTGCAGATAATCTCTAAAAGTTTAGTGCCAAGATGTTGTTTATCTAGCTCTACGAAATTAGGTATCTCTTCAAAGAGCACATATGTAGTGTATTTATACACAAAACTGGGAGAGGATAGAACAATATCCCAGATTATCTCATTTCCAATATGCAATATTGCAGCTCAGTCCACGTGTACATGTGTTATCCTTTGGGGATAATACATCATGGACACTCTTATCCCCATTCAATATATAATAAACTGTGATATTATCACAGGGACCTATTCAGACAACCAAGTAGTTTTACATCTAAGGTATAGGCTGGACATTAAAAGGGGCCACACACAGTTAAAATAACTTAGACAAGAGAGACTGGATTACTATAGAAGAAACAACCTCCAAAGAAAACACCATGATTTAAACTACTACTGATAATATATGATGTCACAGCTTATCTCCTCCTCCCCCCTGTACAATAACCTTTATATAGATAATACTGACCCATCATTACATCACTACTGACAATAGATAATGTCACAGCTTATCTCCTCCCCCTCCCTATACAATGGCCTCTATATAGATAACACTGACCCATCATCACATAAATACTGACAATAGATGATGTCACAGCTTATCTCCTCCCCCTCCCTGTACAATGACCTCTATATAGATAACACTGACCCATCATTACATCACTACTGACAATAGATGATGTCACAGCTTATCTCCTCCCCCTCCCTGTACAATGTCCTCTATATAGATAACACTGACCCATCATTACATCACTACTGACAATAGATGATGTCACAGCTTATCTCCTCCCCCTTCCTGTACAATGACCTCTATATAGATAACACTGACCCATCATTACATCACTACTGACAATAGATGATGTCACAGCTTATCTCCTCCCCCTCCCTGTACAATGACCTCTATATAGATAACACTGACCCATCAATACATCACTACTGATAATAGATGATGTCACAGCTTATCTCCAACCCCTTCCTGTACAATGACCTCTACATAGATAACACTGACCCATCATTACATCGCTACTGACAATAGATGATATCACAACTTATCTCCTCCTCCCTGTACAATGACCTGTATATAGATATCACTGACCCATCATTACATCACTACTGACAATAGATGATGTCACAGCTTATCTCCTCCTCCCTGTACAATGACCTCTATATAGATATCACTGACCCATCATTACATCACTAATGACAATACATGATGTCACAGCTTATCTCCTCCTCCCTGTACAATGTCCTCTATATAGATAACACTGACCCATCATTACATCACTACTAACAATATATGATGTCAAAGCTTATCCCCCCCCTGTACAATGACCTCTATATAGATACCACTGACCCATCATTAATCACTACTGACAATAGATGATGTCACAGCTTATCTCCTCCCCCTCCCTCTACAATGACTTCTATATAGATAACACTGACCCATCAATACATCACTTCTGATAGTAGATGATGTCACAGCTTATCTCCTCCCTCTCCTGTACAATGACCTCTATATAGATAACACTGACCCATCAGAAATGTCATACTGACAATAGATGATGTCACAGCTTATCTCCTCCTTCCTGTACAATGACCTCTATATAGATAACACTGAGCCATCATCACATCACTACTGACAATAGATGATGTCACAGCTTATCTCCTCCTCCTCCTGTACAATGACCTCTATATAGATAACACTGACCCATCATTACATCACTACTGACAATAGATGATGTCACAGCGTATCTCCTCCCCCTGTACAGTGACCTCTATATAGATAACACTGACTCATCATTACATCACTACTGACAATAGATGATGTCACAGCTTATCTCCACCCCCTCCCTGTACAATGACCTTTATATAGATAACACTGACCCATCATTACATCACTACTGATATTAGATGATGTTAAAACGTTTCCACTACTGCTCCAAACCAAAAGAAGATGGAGGCGCATTTACAAAAAACAATTAGGAATATTGCAATAAATGTAATGTAATATGTGCCCAGGTAATAGATTGGAATGTAATGCTTCCTCCATCAATTTCCCCAGTAATGTTCACTGCGCCTTCTACTGATTATCTCATTTATGTTACTGCATTATCATTACTGGCAATCGTTCACCTTCCCATTGGAGCCATAATCACACCAGGTAAATGGAACTTACTTAAACTCCAAAAAAGATAAAGTAGGTGAATCATCCATGGTCAGACACATTGATCCCGGGATCAAAACCTCAGACTGCGGCTTATTGGAGAGGAAGGTCTCCAGCATCCAGGAGTCCATATCAAATATCTACATTATATTTAAATAATTAAAAACTGAACAATTTACAACAACAAAAAATAAGGAAAATAGTTAGAGGTAGCCTCAGCACCTACGCATTTCAGATCGATCGTTTTCAGGCCTGAATAAGGACATTTCTATCTGAAACGTGTAGTATATAGAAGAAACCGAAATCTATTGCTAGCTTGTAACTGTTTGTTTGCAACTAAGGAACATGTAAGAATGTGCCTTTTGTAGTGTATGTATATAACTGTAACGTTAAAGGAAACCTACCACCACGGATCTACCTATTAAGGTAGATCCGGTGGTAGGTGCATCTAACCTATGTAAGCATAGCCCTTTTTAGGGCTAATCCTTTAGTCCACTCTATCTTTTATAATCTTTAATTGGGGAATATGAAAATTTTCTAAAGAGGCTACTGGGGTGTGGAGTAGCTGGAGCTGAGGCTACATGGCGCTGCTACTCCAATCCCCAGTAGCCTGTTTGATCCTCCTACCAGCTACGAGGAGCTGCACGCACTCGTCCGGAAAACGGAGCTCTGCGCACACGCGGTAGCTCAGGCTTCAGAGCCCAGATTGCGCAGAACTCCAGTTTAGCAGACAAGTGTGCGCAGCTCCTCGTAGCTTCGGGCTAAAGCTATGTGGTAGGAGGATCAAAGGCGTGTAGCCTCAGCTTTGGCTACTTCACTCCCCTGTAGCCTCTTTAGAAAATTAGCATATTCCCCAATTAAAGATTACAAAAGATACATGGGACTAAAGGATTAGCCCTAAAAAGGGCTAACCTTACATTCGTTAGATGCACCTACCACCGGATCTACCTTTTATAATTAGCTCCGTGGGGGTAGATTTCCTTTTAGCCGGTCTCTGTGTGTAACAACTGTCAGAACACTACGTACAAAACTATTTCCCTCCAGGTGATCAATAAAGTACTATCGTAACGTATCGTTAGAATGATGGGTTGATATAGCGTACTGGTGGCACACACCAACACACTTGGAAGAATTTTCTTTCAAGGAATAATAGAAAGGATTTGCAGATAACTAATAATATGAAAGTCCAAAAAACACGAGTAGTGGAGAAGCACAATGAGTATCGGGTATCATGGTCCTGATTACGATTAGGTCCTCAGATACACCCCACTCCCTGGTGTGTAAAGTCGATAAACACAGAGAAGCAGCACTCCTGGAAACTTTGTGACTATATTCACCCATTGTACAGGTTTCAGCTCCTTTGAGGAGCTGGAAAGTAACACCTGTGCCATAGGTGAAGAACTGCTTCTCTGCATTTATTTGGCTAATAATATGATAGTATATCTAGGATGACATCATGTACACCTTAATTGTAATTGCATTGTAAAGTTTTTTGGCATTGCAGTCACAGGACATACATTTTGAGGTGTAATTTGTTAATCAGAGGAGCCTCCACTGGGTCTTAGAGGTTCCTCCGAAGGAGAAGATGATTGGGGTTGACTTAGGTAGGGACTCCGAGACTTGTAGGCTCCTCTGGTATCATGGTTGGCCAAACTTGAGAACATGAGATTTTAATAGATGTTTTATAATAACACTGTAGGGTTCAGGGAAGGTCATTATGAAGGGTGAGCAGGGACATCGGAATGATAATGGGGTGTTGGACTTGTCAGGTGCGGGGATAATCACAGGTTTACTGGATGTCACGAGATGATAATATAATGGGGAGCATGTGTTATGAAGTGCTGATACAAGATGGATTGTAAGATAATGGGGTGTCATTACAACCACTGGAGGGTTATGACCTTGATGTATATACAGTATATAGGGTGAGGAATCTTGTTGTTGTGATAACAGCAGATGGATTGTTAGAAATACATCATATAACTCCAAGTATGGAGGCCTAAAGTAGAGATCATTCTCGATGTGATAGTTTTCCTCTATACTGATGGCAGGTGAACAAATAGCACATATGCTCCAGGTGCCAGAAATATGCTGGAATACAGTATATAGTTATCTATAAATGCCACAGAACAAGTGTTTAGTGGCTATAGTGTTGGTAATAGGCCTGGAGAACATCACGACTACTCTGTTATCACTATGACCGTGTGTCCCATGGACTTGTAGCACCACAAATTCATAGGAATCTGTCACTATGAAAATGCTCAGCATGTTATAGAACAGGAGCAGACTACACATTGTACAAAGTCTCTTATCGGCAGGCAGCATGTTACAGAGCAGGAAGAGCTGAGAAGTTTTTACATAGTGTCCTATCTGCAGGCAGCATGTTATAGAGCAGGAAGAGCTGAGCAGATTGTACATAGTGTCCTATCTGCAGGCAGCATGTTATAGAGCAGGATGAGCTGAGCAGATTGTACATAGTGTCCTATCTGCAGGCAGCATGTTATAGAGCAGGAGGAGCGGAACAGATTGTAAATAGTGTGCTATCTACAGGTAACATGTTAAAGAGTATGAGAAGCTGAGCAGATTGTACATAATTTCCTATGTACAGGGAGTGTGTTATAGAGCAGGAGTAGCTGATTGTACATAGTGTCCTATCTGCAGGAAGCATGTTAAAGAGTATGAAAAGCTAAGCAGATTGCACATAATGTCCTATGTACAGGCATTGTGTTATAGAGCAGGAGGAGCTGTGCCGATTATACTTATTGTCCAATCATCAGGTAGCATGTTATAGAGCAGGAGGAGCTGAGCAGATTGTATGTAATGTCCTATGTGCAGGCAGCATGTTATATAGTGTCCTACCTGCAGGCGGCATGTTATAGAGCAGGAGGAGTGGAGAAGATTATACTTAGTGTCCTATAATCAGGCAGCATTTTATAGAACAGAAGAAGCTGAAAAGGTTGTACATACTGTCTTATCTGCAGACAGCATATTATAGAGCAGGAGCGGCTGAGCAGATTATTCTTAGAGTCCTATCATTAGGCAGCATGTTATAGAGCAGGAGGAGCTGAGCAGATTGTACTTAGTGTCCTATCTGCAGGTAGCATGTTATAGAGCAGTAGGATCTGAGATTGACAAAAGTTTCAGTGCAAACTGAATTTATTCATTTGGATCCCTGCTCTTTCTACGCTTAGTTAAGCGTTTGGTTCTATCGATGACTTATAGCCGTAATGGTACTCATGTTGATTCAGTAACTATCAATCACTGATAAGACCCCCCTGCCTGACTAAGTATTGAAAAGCTGAGAAATAAATGAATACAATACAAGTATTGATTTTCTACTTACTGAGATTATATTAGTGACAGACTAAATCTTCCCATTACACATTACACAGCACCTTCCAAAATCATCTCTCCCGACTTCTCTACATGTAAGAAAATATTTCTATAGTGAATGGAAAGAGTCTTTTAGCAGCAGCTGATCCCCCCAAACAAAAAATTTCTTCTATATGTGGAGGGTCAGGGAAGAGTCCGGATACATATTAGAAGGTAAATGGGGGATTTGGCTGATTTTGATATGGTGGTCCTACTTATAATTTACATATGCAATTTCATTCATTAAAATGTTAATATCTTTAAACAAACCTGTTCACTAGAGATGAGAAGCTTTGAAGAATTTTCAGCGCATGGTACAAGGATTATCTAGGAGCAGATGTTGCGGTGCTGAATCTGTTATTGAACCATTAAGAAGCTGTAGTATTGTGTTTCATGCTGAATCTCTAAATTCAAATCGTTGTAAAGATGACAGGGTGACAAACTCAGCTCTGCTCAACCAAATAAATTCAGCTCTGCTACATACTAGGAGACATGATCATGGAAATTGTAGCTGAATGCATTAAAGTTAGTTGAGGACTTTGTAGATTACACCTATAAACTTTCATTGCAATATAAAAGATTGATTCCTAAATTCACTTTTTATGTTCTGCAGGATCTTTAAAGTTTATTTATGATGAATTGCAAAAAAAAAAAAATTCTTAAAACTAAGGACTATCTTGATTCCGGGGCAAGAAATTTACATTTCAAATTTTTGGTGAAAATGTGATCCGAAATCTGAATTCTGAATGATCTTTTATTAGAATTGGAATTCGAAATCGTTCAAACGTTATAGATGGAATTTTTAGATGATTTCTTTTCATGGATGGCTGAAAGTGTTAGATTATAGAATCTCATGTGTAGAATTGCCAGATTATTCTCATTGTTATAGATGAAATTACCAGATTATGATGGTCTAGATGGAATTGTCATCGATTTCTATCTGGAATTCTCAGGCAGAATGATAAAGTGCAAATATTTTACTTCTATTAGAGACATGACGGAGATTAGATAAAGACTGTTGTGGTCAGTTGTGGTCATGAAAATCATGGGGTTCATTCATGAAATGGTTAATACACAGGAATGGTAATTCATATATCATAATGACTATGATCTAGGTATGGAGATTGCATATAATAAATAGGACACAAAATGTTGGAGAAATGTTCCGAAAAGTCAATCCTATGAATTATAGATATCCATTCACTGTCCTGCACTAAGGGTTAAGTAGTCAAAAGTCGCGATGCCTGAATATGCCTTATGGCTTTTTATAAAAGTGAAAACAGCCCCCTGCTATTAGCTCACATGTATATTATACGGTAATGGTCCTAAATCCCGTGTAAGCTGTTTCCTGATAATAACAGATGTTGCACGATGTTTATAGGCGTTGGGAAGCGAGGGGTCTGCTGCGGTCAGGACTCTGCCTTGTTTATGTTTTGGGTGTAACTCGTAGTCTTATGGTTTACTTGTGCTAATGATGGACAGGTTTTATAAATCTGTAGGGTTATATCATGGATTGTTCTGAAAATCTTGGGGAGTAATTGAAATAACGCAAAGGTGACTTGATAAATATTGTGGCATATCTTGGTGTCTTACTATAACCATCTATGGAGTAGTGTGTCCATGTTCTAAAATCATGTCCCACAAAAGCTGTCCAGATCCTACAATCATGTCTGACAAATACTGTCCATATCCTAAAAACACTGTCCATATCCTACAACAATGTCCTACATATTATTTCAGGGTCCTAACAAAATGTCCTATGAACATTGTCCATGTTCTACAATCATGTCCTAAAAAGCTGTCCAGATCCTGTGATCATGTCCTCCTACAAATTTTGTGAGTATGCCAAAACCATGTACTACAAACATTGCCCATGTTCTACAACCACATCCTATAAACATTATCACATTCCTACAATATTCTTCCAAACTTCTTCTTGCCCTTTTGAACATGCCCACCCAACACTGTCTATGCCCAAGAGATGCACCCACGTCCTACATGAATCACCAAACAATTGCCCATGTCCTACAACCACATCCTATATACATTATCACATTCCCACAATATTCTTCCAAACTTCTTCTTGCCCTTTTGAACATTCACACCCAACACTGTCTATGCCCAGGAGATGTACACATGTCCTACATGAAGCATCAAGCAATTGCTTATGTCCTACTACCACATCTTTTATACATTATCACATTCCCACAATATTCTTCCAAACTTCTTCTTGCTCTTTCAAACATGCCCACCCAACACTGTCTATGCCCTGGAGATGTACCCACTTCCTACATGAAACATCAAACAATTGCCAGGTCCTACAACCACATCCTATATATATATAAATATATTATAAGATTGTTCTCCCAAACTTCTTCTGGCTCTTTTGAACATGCCCACCCAACATTGTCTATGCCCAGGAGATGCACATGTCCTACATGAAGCATCAAACAATTGCCAGGTCCTACAACCACATCCTATATATATATATATATATATATATATTATAAGATTATTCTCCCAAACTTCTTCTTGCCCTTTTGAACATGCCCACCCAACACTGTCTATGCCCAGGAGATGCACATGTCCTACATGAAGCATCAAACAATTGCCAGGTCCTACAACCACATCTTATATACATTACACATTCCTACAATATTCTTCCAAACTTCTTCTTGCTCTTTCGAACAAGTCCACCCAACATTGTCTATTCCTAGGAGATGTACCCACGTCCAACATGAAGCATCAAACGATTGCCAGGTCCTACAACCACATCCTATATATATATTATAAGATTATTCTCCCCTACTTCCTTATGTCCCTTTGAACATGCCCACCCAACATGCCCAGGACCCTTATGTCCTCCATAAATCAATAAACAATCAAAATTCAGGAATGACCAAAAATTTCTTACCTGTTCTTTCAACAGTAGCCAGCCAAATGCCAAGAAGCACGCAGAGGACTCTCTTCATTTCCAGCTTTCCCTTCTGTAGGTTTTAAGTATCACCACAGAAAAAAATGATCTCTACCTGATATTATTATTCCCAGGACACAGAGGAAAAAAATTTTGCAAAAATAAAAACAAAAGCAGTTCCGTCCACAGCAGCCGGGCCACTGACGTAGAAAAACCCTGTCACCCGCAGTGACCTCCAAAGTTTTTCGACACAGGTGGAAGAAGAAAATTTTCAAAAATATTTCCAAAATGTCTCAACTTTTCTCTTTCAAGTTTTGCCTTTCCCAGACCAAGAATGAGAAATTAAAGAATCTCCTGGACCTCAGAGGAAACTTTTGTGTGTGTGCCTGTGTGTGCACAGGGATGAGGATGCATTATACAATAGTTTCCTTTTCCTATGTGTGTTATTAGACGGAGCTCTCCGCTGTATTTCCACTAAGCTGCCAGGAAAAAAAAAAAAAAACTTTTAAAGTACAGCACTTTTGCAAAGGAGGGATAAGGGGGTGGGGAGGAAAGAAGTTCCTGTGTGAACGTATTTATTATTGTTTTAATCTACGTTGCTTGCTACAGCCCGGCTTATGTAGCCCCCACCTCCCGGAGCCTGTGTCTGCTCAGCACAGGAGATGCAGGCACACTTACCAGCATCTGCAGGACGCTGCTTACTTGCTATGCACTTTTATTAAGCTTCTACAACATAGATAATGTAAATCCCCATATATATATATATGTATATATATATACTGGGTGGTCAATCCCGCAATACTCTCATCTATCCATTACCTGGCTGATATTCCTATAATAAGTTGCAGCAAACACTACATTTTTATGAACATTACAAATGGTCGTATTATCGGCCAAAGATGGGATTAAATCCTATACAAAAAGATCAGGAAAAAATTTCTTAAAGGGAACCTGTCAGCAAAAATTGAGCTAATAAACCACTAGCAGTATGTTGCCAAGCGGCTGAACATCTTCCAGATCATGTGGCGGCATCATCCAGAAAATCTAATTTGAAGTGAAATGTAACTCAAGGAGGCAGAGATGTTAACACTGAAGTCAAGCTCTCTCTTCCTCAGAAACGCCCCTTCACTGTAATTGATGCTCCTGTATCCAGAGACATCACTAATCAGATCTCCTGAAGTCTGATGCATGATGTCAATCACAGAGGAGGAGGTGTTCAGAGCTCCACACCCTGACTTCTTCTCCTCGACTTTATACAACCAATTTACCTCTCACTTCAAAGTTGATTTTCTGGATGAAGCCACCACACTGGGCCACGAAAGAAACAAAAACCAGAAGGTGTTACATTGTTTGACAGCATAGTGGTAGTGGTTTATTAGGTTAATGCTGATGACAGGTTCCCTTTAAAGGGTTTTACCCCACTAAACTATTAGTCCCCTCAGGTCGGGTATGAAATTTCTTCTTTTGTAAAATCTCATTGGTTTACATATAAAAATACTGCACCATTAAATAAAATAAAACTAGAAGGTGTTAAACAGCTTGACAGCATAGTGGTAGTGGTGTATTAGGCCAAATGCTGATGACAGGTTCCCTTTAAAGTTATATTATAACATTATGTTAAAGGGAACCTGTCACCAGGTTTTACCCCACTAAACTACTAGTCTCCTCAGGTCGGGTATAAAATGTCCTTTCTAGAATTCCCTCTTTTGTGAAATCTCATTTGTTTCCGTATAATAAAAACCTCAGACATATATGACTCTTCTCAGCCCATTTTTACATGAGATGAGTAAATTTTAGTAGTTGCACTGTTGTGTCATTTCAGAAGCCACTATCTTCTGTTCTATGGTACCTAGAAAAACGCTTAAAGATAAGGATCTCATCTTTCAGATAACACCAGGCTTAATGCTTTGTGAGCTACAGAACCAGAGATACAGGCAGCTAAAAATATATATAATTCACTGCAAACTTTAGAGGCACTTTATGATAACGCTAACATTTTGCTTTTATTTAATCTTTAATTATTAAAATGAGCTCACTAGGATAAAAACACACAGACAAACACAACACTTAAAGGGTAGGGCGAGTGTAGACGTATTTGTCACTAAGGTGCATTGTTCATTGTTCCCTTAATTCTCACATAAGCCTCAGGGCAAATAAGTAAGTAAGTAATGGGTTGATGCTTTATCTCCATTGGAAGTCCGAAAATTAAGTCCGCCTACCAGTGGGTGTGGCTTTGATGGTTGTCTCATTGGGACCATTGACTCCGCCCCTCACTTCACCCTCCTGATCATGTGACAATGTCATGTGATATCCTGGGGGGAGCGGCGCTTGGTGATGATGCGGAGGCTGTGGTCCCATGATGGACTGATGTTCAGTGCGGATTGGGTGGATATGGCTTTGTGGGCGTTACCCAGAAGTGCATTGAGCACTATAAATATGGGCGGGCTGGGGGCGGGCCATGGCTATAATCTAATGCCAGGGGCATGCTTGCACCATGTGGCCAAGTGTTGATAAGTTTGTTTGAAACTAAATCTGTAGACCTACTTTAACCCCTGAAGAACTCATGTCTGAGTGAAATACGTATAGGATTATGAAGGGATTTAGGGTCTAGATGAAGTGACACTACAAGCCAGGGATCTGGGGATGAGGATGGATAGATGTAATAAATAATGAGATACTAGCACATACCCTTACTTACTGACTCGAAAGTTTGCAGTGAAATAAATACCATTTCTTGAGGCACAAATAATTAGAACCTACTATTCACAGTGACTTCCGCTAAAAATATAGGTTGAAATGCGAGCTGCAGATAAAGATCCAATTCCCGCCTATAATTGAACTACTTGTATACAGCTCTGAGAAGAGCTCAAAGAACCATAACCCAGATAAAATTCTTATCTTTAATATGACACAAAAACATGTTTCTAGGTGCTACAGAACAGAATATAGGGACCTCTGAAGTGACACTCCCCCTGCAACCACTAAACTTGACTCATCTCATGTGAAAATGGGATGAGAAGAGTCATATTTGCCCGACTTTGGGGAGATTTTTTTTAATAGGTAAACTGATGATATTTCACATAAAATAGCAAATTATAGAAAGAATATTTTGTACTGTACAAGACAGTGATGGTAGTTTAATGGGGTAAAACCTGATAACAGGTCCCATTTAAGATGTTGAGGGCTATACGTTACATTGACTACAGAAATACGAACTGTTATGTGCAATTTGACTAGAATTTGTATATTTTATTATTATTAATTTTGCAATAAAACAAACAAAGGGCATGTAAATCATTTGTAAACTTCACACAATGGTGCAAGTCTGCAATCGGAGCCTTTGTTTAGATTTTGTCACATTATACATAATTGATGGAGCAGGATGCAGCGTAGTTCTTTCTGGAGTAACCCACCCGACCCAGTTATAAGGCAGAGAGGTTTATTAGAGAGCATTGGTGTCCACCATGAGACAGATCTATTCATTCTCAATAGCACCGGAACATAAATATGTTATGGTTAATATAAGTTTCCCTGCATTGCACCTTTCCCTGGTTGCTCAAACCAACAGTTATTGCAACATTACTGTGTAGATTATAATTGGACTGTGACAACACTGTGTGTATTATCTTTGTACTGTGACATCACTGTGTGTATTATCTTTGTACTGTGACATCACTGTGTATATTATCCCTGTACTGTGACATCACTGTGTGTATTATCCCTGTACTGTGACATCACATGTGTGTATTATCCCTGTACGTGACATCACTGTGTGTATTATCCCTTTACTGTGACAGCACTGTTGATTATCCCTGCACTGTGACTCACTGTGTATTATTCCCTGTACTGTGACACACTGTGTGTATTATCCCTGTACTGTGATATCATGATGTATTATCCCTGTACTGTGACATCACTGTGTGTATTATCCCATGTGTACTGTGACATCACTGTGGTATTATCTTTGTACTGTGACATCACTGGTATATAACCCTGTACTGTGAATCACTGTGTGTATTATCCCTGTATGTGACATCACTGTGTGTACTATCCTGTACTGTGAAATCACTGTGTGTATTATCCCTGTACTGTGACATCAGTGTGTATATCCCTGTACTATGACATCACTGTATGTATTATCCCTGTACTGTGACATCACTGTGTGTATTATCCCTGTACTGTGACATCACTGTGTGTATTATCCCTGTACTATGACATCACTGTATGTATTATCCCTGTACTGTAAATCAAGGCCATTCAATTCACACAAGTCAGGTCTCTAATGATATATATATATATAGATTTGCCATCAAAAGATATCTAAAAACAAATAAAAAATCAAACAGATTGCAACCAATCAATTTATGACTTTAATTTTCAAACCTGCACTACAAACATCCTAGAATGGGATTGGTCAGGGTATACAGGTGCCCTATTCTGCCCAATACGGTTTCTAAACATCTACTTCACTACCAGTAAATATAATTTTTCATCACTTTGCATTATTGCAAAAAATATCTCTTACATGAAGGAGTTAAACACGCCTGACTTGCCGGCCCATATGTTTGCTATTTGTAATTCTTTATATTAACAAACCCGAAGCGACTCTTCAAAATATTAAAGATAAACTAATAAAACCAAACATTAACTGACAGAAGAATACAAAGCAAATAGGAACCATTTGGCCCTCCCTGTACGCCGGGGCTTAAAGGGAAAGTCACAATGGCAGGAGATTTATTGAACTTCGTGTGAATAATCAGTAAAATATGTCAGCATAGAGAGATAACCAAGTCTATCCATATTTCTTATCTTTTTAGGAAAATAAACGGCACCATTTATTTCTGCGCTAAACTTTCAAGCCGGTTAACAATATGTCACATGCCAAATCTACACAAACAGTCCAAGATCTTTACAATCACTTTATTTCAGTATTTGGCATTTTTGCAACATTTTCTGCTTCTTCTACTAAGGATTGATTGTAAAACTGTTTTCGAGAAAAGTTTGCATCACCAACCAGCAGCGTATATAGATTTCTAAATCTCATAGAGATAAATGATTTAAAAAAAAAAAACTGTGCACAATCCCAATTGTGTAGTTTTACCCTAAAAACCTAGCCATGCACATTACATTAAAGGAAATCTGCCACCAGGATGAATGATTGTAAACCAAGCACACTAAGATGCTAGTGTGTGTCCCATCTGGCAGGATCAGTTCTTCTTTTAGCAACTTATGCCCTTGTTTTTTTTTTAATATGCAAATGAGGCTAAGGGGCTCTAGGCCCCATAACTGTTGATTGAGCATGGACGCTTTCCAATTAATTTGCATGCAAGTGTGCTTGGTTTATTGTAACATATAAGTGTACTTGGTTTATAGTAACGTGTAAGTTTACTCCGTTTATAGTAACATGTATGTGTGCTTGGTTTATAGTTACATGTAAGTGTGCTTGATTTATAGTAACATGTAAGTGTACTCCGTTTATAGTAACATGTGAGTCTGCTTTGTTTATTGTAACATGTAAGTGTATGTGGTTTACAGTAACATGTAAGTGTACTTGCTTTACAGTAACATGGAAGTTTACTCGCTTTATAGTAACATGTAAGTGAACTTGGTTTATAGTGACATGTAAGTGAACCTGATTTATAGTAACTTGTAAGTGTGCTTGGTTGATCGTAACATGTAAGTGTATGTGGTTTACAGTAACATGTAAGTGTACTTGGTTTATAGTAAGATGTAAGTGTACTTGGTTTATAGTAACATGTTAGTGTTCTTGGTTTACAGTAACGTGTAAGTCTGCTTTGTGTATTGTAACATGTAAGTGTACCTGGTTTATAGTTACATGTATGTGTGCTTGATTTATAGTAACGTGTAAGTGTACTCCGTTTATAGTAACATGTGAGTCTGCTTTGTTTATTGTAACATGTAAGTGTATGTGGTTTACAGTAACATGTAAGTGTACTTGCTTTACAGTAACATGAAAGTTTACTCGGTTTATAGTAACTTGTAAGTGTGCTTGGTTTATAGTGACATGTAAGTGAACCTGATTTATAGTAACTTGTAAGTGTGCTTGGTTGATTGTAACATGTAAGTGTATGTGGTTTACTGTAACATGTTAGTGTTCTTGGTTTATAGTAACATGTAAGTGTACTCGGTTTATGGTAGCATGTAAGTATGCTTGGTTTACAGTAACATGTAAGTGTACTTTGTTTATAGTAACATGTAAGTGTGCTTGGTTTACAATCCTTCATCCTGGTGGTAGATTACCCTCAAGGCCATTATTACGTTTTGGATCTGTTTTGTAGGGAAGAAGGGCCTCCCTGAAATAGGGCCAATGCATGGTCCATGATTCACTGACTGACCATGGTTGAGTATCACTGGCCTAAGGTTAGCTCAAACCCACCAAGTTTGGAGGTAGGAGCTGACCAGCTAATATGTATTTGACATTTATACAATGTTTATTTGGCCTTTGTAGGATGTGGCATTTTGAACAAGAATATATCCAATCCTTTGAGGAATATAGCAGTAGTTCTTTCAATTTTCTTTGCTCTCAATCCCTTATGCGGGATACTGAATTTGTATCTTCTAAAAGAGTTGTCCCACTATGGACACTTATTCCAATGAACAGGATAAGTGTCCTCTAGCTCTGGGTACAACTGCTTGGACCTCCAATGGGGTCTTCTATGACACTTCCAGAAGAGCTATAGTCTGTTAAAAAGTAGCATACCCATCTATATTTGGGGATAGACAGGCCCTACATAGGAAGTCACTTCCAGGCACATCATGGTGGTGCTGGTAGAGGAAGTATTCACTGTACCCAATAGATGCAAAACACACATTGTATGCATATATTCGGTCCTATATATTTTGAGTTTATGGATAGAGATATAATGTTGCACTTCTTATCCTCTCTTTATCTTGGATCGCATGTATGATTAGGACTCCAAACCATATGCTGAGCACCTCGCTGCTACTATACCTCGTCCATGAGAGCCAGCATTAGTTGGCAGTAGTAGGAAATTCATGGGGTTACTGAACCATTTATTGAATTGTACACATGTGTGAAGAAACCTCTGCCATCTACTAAGTGAAGAATTTATTCCTCCACAAATCAAGTTAAAGGGAAAATTTCCAAACAGCCATCATATAGAGCTCTGCATAACAAGTCCGGCTAGATGTGCCGAAACTTTCCAAATGTATTAGCCGAAGAATGTAAAAAAGTACCGGGCAACCTAGGGGTTAAGGTCTTCTTCACATGAAAGCAGAAAATCCTGACAACACTGCAATCAATTTCTGGATCTAGTATTTCGGATTCTTATGCTCTGTTAATAGATATCAAGTATAAGTCTCACGTTTTAGTGGTCGATTGAGAAGAATTGCTTTTTGGGCTCTCAGCCAAGAAGCAGAGGTTCTCATGCAGCTCCTCAACATGCTTCTACCTCTCAAAACTAAAGCAAAACTAGAAACTAAACCACAGTGAATATAGAATATGTCCGGCATCTGACACCTTATATAAATATAGACTACTGACACAAGGATGATGGATAACAAAGGATTGTAAAGACCCATTTTTCTTTTAGATATTCTGTAAGGGATCTTGGAGTTAAAAGATGGAAACACTCATCAATTGACCACAGAGAAAGGGGGTTACAAAGAAATGTTGTCTCTGGAGGATCTGATATATCCTTATATTACATGGACAAGCCATTCATTTTATTGCTGAACATGTAATGCATCGTTTCTCCTGCAGAGGCACTGCTGAAGAGTGGAGCACTTGAGAGGAACAAGAGCAGGACAATTTGTGAAAACCTTCATTTTGAAAGATATAACTAATAAAAATTGAAAAATCTTTTATTAAATAGTTTGATTTACCATGTAATCACTAATTATCATAGAAGACAACTCAGAATATTAATACACGGCACTCCACCATGCAAAATTAAAAATGTAGTAGGTGCACGAGTAGGGTACCAATCCTTATTTCAATAAACTCAGCACTCAGTAGAAATTTACCGTATTTTTCGGACTATAAGGCGCATTAAAAATCCTTAGATTTTCTCAGAAATCAAAGGTGCGCCTTATAGTCCAGTGCGCCTCATATATGAACCTACTTACAGACAACAGCTGCCTTGAACTGGCACAGGTCTGCCACCTGCTGGTCATTCATCCTTATAATCCGGTGCGCCTTATACTCCGGTGCGCCTTATAGTCCGAAAAATACTGTAATTGCAAATATTCTTTATTAAAGCATCACCGATTGGCAATCCACATCTATTTTCTAACGTTTCGGTCTATGTTAGACCTTCTTCAGAGACCAGATTGTTGGTGGGTGGAGATGGAGAAAAGAAAGTCGGCCCAATTGGGATAGATAAGCGTCTTATGTATTGTGGCACACTGACCACATAGAAATCAGAGCTGATCATAGAACATAAGGATGAATAAAGACGTAGGTCCACCAAGTTCTATAAGTAGTTCCACCAAGTTCTATTGTGTTGCGGAACACAAATGCATTAAATATGACTTTTGCCAGTTGACAAATAATGGAAAAAATCCTTCTTGACTCCTAATATGACAATCAGACTAAATTCCAGAATAAATGTTCCATCAAGGGACACATTTGCATCCAATAAAGGGCCAGTGTATCGACCATTTTTTATTTGGACAACCCTGTCTATCATCAGTTGCCCTCATAATGTTGTCAGTAGAAGGAATTACCCCAACTGAGAACCCTCTCAGGAGCTACAGAGTGATATAGTGAAGTCCAGAGATCATGATAGTACATAGGGGGGTTGTAGTGTTATGTAGCTGACCCACTGCGTTCATGGCTATAAGTCTCCACACGCCTACATGGCGGCCTTAATTGGCAGTCTATGTAAGGAGAACTCTTACTTGTTGACCGTAATCACAAGCCTCTCACTCAGCCAAACCAGTTCCCTACACTGTACCAAAGAGACCCAACCAGGACGAAACAGTTCCGTCTACAGTTGGGAGTGTGTTCCTTCTAGAATAGATATACTGGTTTGCTTTTAATCCTGCATCATTTCATTAGGCTTCCTGAAGGTCATGCTTGATGTCAATGGAACGGCCTTACCAGATACCTAAAAGAGATGTGGTTTTCTTTAACCCATCCTAGAAAACTTATTTGCATTTTTTATAATAGTTCCTGAAACTGAGAGAGGAGGGGGCCAAATAGTGTCCAAATTGAGAATTTGAGAAATATCAAACCCACCACTTTAGGTCACAGAGCGATTATGACACCTAGTTTTATTTTTCTAAAAATGTATTTTCTACCGTTGTGTTTCTTCACCAGCACCCTACAAATAGTTAAACTTCCAGAATGCTGACGAAGAAAAAAAAAAGTCAGACCTGTAAAGCTTTAGTCTTCAAATTTGTTTCCTGTTTGGCCTTTTTTCCATTGCACAGGAAGTGATGTCATCTGTCATTGCATATGGCAGTCACAGGAAAACAAGGATTATTTTTCCTCTCAGCCTTAGTTCCTGCATCTTGACATTTACAGGGGTTGCTGTAAACCAGTAAATCCACCGGCTTTTACTAGAAGAGCTTTGATAGAAGGGCGCACTGTTTTCCCTTTCCGTAGGGACCCCACTGCAATAATTATTATGGTGAATAGGTGTAGTACTCCATCTACTGACAAATAACATGTGTGGTGACATCACTGTGAAGTCCTGATCATGTGATATGACGGCCTCACGAACAGGAAGCCGCGGCAGGGCTGGTCCCTCTTTCAAAGGGACAGACGAAAACAAGTGCTATAGAAATTTGGGTACAGAAAAATACAGACGTGTGTCATTGTATCTTTTTCCACCAATGAAACAATGGGTCAGCGACTTGTAATGTCTGCCATGTGTGTGGTACGGGGCTTACGTCTCTGCTGTAGAAGGTCAAAATCTGTGGACGGTCTGTACGTGCAGCACATTTTGTCATACGCGTCTATTCCTAAATAAAGAGTCAGAAGGGGCTGTAGACCAGATGCTACCCCAACAGAGAGCTTTAGACTGGTTCTCATGACCTGGACGGCAGAAAACTTTTTTAGCATCTTGCACCCTGCTGATCACTTTTCTCAAAAGTGGGTGGAGCATGCTGGGATCAAAGATGACACAGTAAGGCTACATTCACACTGCCGTTGCCTGCCTACCATAGCACGGTGGGCACAAGGCAGTGCCGGGGAGAGGAAGGGGAAAACGCCGCTCCCCCCGCCCCTATCCATAGGAATATATGGCGCGCGGCGCCGTATTCCGGAGAAAGATAGGACATGTCCTATCTTTCTATGGGGTACGGAGCGGTACAATGCCGCACGTGTGCTGCAATGTACCGCTCATGTTGGGCGCCGTGCACCCATTGCTGTCTATGGGGGACGTATATCGGCGAATATGGCCTAATCGCTAAGTAAACTGGCACGTGCTATAGCTGAGATTGGAATGACCACAATTATTAACAGGATGGTTGCTTCTTGCATAGACACAACTTTTACAATGGAGAAAAAGGGACAAAATATGAAAGTTCTTATATTCTAAGCCGCACCCTTTGCTCCTTCTACGTCACACAAAGTATAATACCCACTTTAGTGACCCCCCTACCAGTATAATGCCCCTTTTATTCAACCCCAAATGATATAATATCCCCTTCCTGTGACATCCCCACACTGTATAATACCCCCTTTCTGTGGACTCCATTATGTAATAATCTCCAGTCCTGTAACCTTTTCAAACTAAATAATGCACCCATGTACTCCATCTATAATACCACCTATTGTGACCCGACACCCAATAACGCCCTCCTTCCTCTATTCCCCTCACATATACTGCTCTTCTTCTGGTTAGCCCCTGGTTGAAGGCCTCTTGTGTAGCTGCCCACTGATGCCCCCTTCTCTGTAGCCGCTTCTTGTTGACTCCCAGTGTAGCCCCTCACTTATATGCCCTCTTAGCTAATGGTCACTTATAACAGTCTCTTTCATTTACTGCCGCCACTTATAATACCCTTGCTTTCTGGATAAGCCCCCCTCATGATGATGCCATAACAATGAACCCGTTGACCTCATCAGGCAACCAATCAGAGCTTGGCTTTCTTTTCCCACAGCAGGTTTTTAAAATGAAAGATGAGCTCAAGCGTGGACCAGTGTATGCAGCTACCAGGAGCTGCACACAGAAGATATAGTATGAGGATCAAAAGAGCCTACTGGGGCCTGGAGTAGCCGGAGCTGAAGCCCCAGTAGCACTCTTCCGCACCCTCCATAGACTATGTATGCAGAGTCTGCAGCTGCACTAACTCGGCTCCAAAGATTGGGAACCCAGCAGGCGCAACCAACAGCTCAAGCACCGAACAGTCCTTTCAGCTACCAGGAGCTGCACGCAGAAGATATAGAAGGAGGATCGAAAGAAGCTACTGGGTTTTTGGAGTAGCCACACCGTGTAGCTTTAGATCCAGCTACTCCACGCCCCAGTAGCCTCTTTCACTAATTTGCATATTAGGGAAATAAAAGATTTACAGACTTATCGGGCACTGAAGGATTAGCCCTAAAAAGGGCTCCAATGGCATTTATAAGAAGAACCTGCCATCAGATCTACCTTAATTGGTAGATCCATGATGGTAGATTTCCTCCAAGTATAGCTTCGTCTGGAGCTTTTTGCGCTAAAAAATGTCGCAAATTTTTGACAATTTGAAAAGATAAATGTCATTTTCAACACTCAGCACATCTGGAATAGAAGATATACGTGTCTTACTGATGAAAAACAAATGTCTGGCGGACATTTCAAAATGTCCCCAAAAATCGTAATGCGCCAAAAAATGTCTCAAAATAGACAAAAATAACAGAAAGAAAAATAAAAATAAATGTCCCCCATAGAATTAAAACTTGGGATTTACCTCCCACCGACCTGTAAAAATGGAACAGAACCTGAAATGAGATGGTTGGGAGATGGGGCAAATAATTAAAGCCTACTTATGAAGCTCCGGTCTTAATAAATAAGCCCCTTTACCTGTAATACACCAGGAACACTTTCCCATTCTGGATCATTGATACTGCAGAATGTGAACCTTAGGCTTGTGTAGTAGTAAGATTAGAATATAATATAATAACTCAAAAAGCTAAATAAATAGTACAGTAAAAAAAAGTCAAATGGTTCTTGAATAGTTTCTGTGGTTAATGGAAAATGTTGGATCCAAGGATCAGGGGTGTAGTGTACAACTTGTGGTGGGTTTATTTTAGTAACATGTAGATTAGATTTCCTATAAGACAATGCAAATCTTTCATTTGACACCGTTATTATTCTGGAAATCGTATGGCAGGTAGACCTGCATTTACACGGCTATGGAGAACAGGTTACTATGACAGTTTTACAGCTTTTGGCAGCCATAAAGATGATAAACAGGGACTGTTATGTGCGAGGAAAGACCCAAGTCACACTATTGTCTCTCTCGGGTATGGAAAAATATGTAGTCTCTCGACATCTACTGTGTCAATCATAACACAAAGCAACAGCTGAGGAGGAGTGTTTTTTTTTTAATGCTTGATATATTAAATATGTATCATAATTATTGTGCCATATGGTATATCCTCTAATACAGTGATGGCGAACCTTTTAGAGTGCCCAAACTATGACCAAAATCCACTTATTTACCGAAAAGTGCCAACATTGCATTTTAAGCAGTAACTTATTGCTAACTGCTCTTCAACATCTATCAATCGTATCGGCCCCTTGAGGCCACTAATACAGTTGAAAGAAGGAGGGCACATTCAGACTATCATTGTAGCTTCTCACCAGAGTCTCTCTGTACAGTTAGAATGCAGGGTCCAGTAGGATGACCTACAAAGATACTGCAGTTCTATCAATACTTTCTCACTTTTACCGCAGTTTCAAGCAGCCAATGAAGTGTTGTTTTAAGATAGCGCTGATAGCAGCACCTCTTAAATTGCCTTGGTCTGCAGGAAGATTTGGTGAATTCGGTCCTGTTTGGTGAGCCCTGTATTGGGGTCAATGGCCTGAGTGCCCACAGAAAGGGCTCTGAGTGCCACCTCTGGCACCCGTGCCATAGGTTTGCCACCACTGCTCTAATACTTGCTATTCAAGTTAATTGAAAGCTGCTCTGGCTAGCATACTGTGCTCCTCAGGAGGACTTCTGGACTGAAAACATCCTGAGTGAGAAACTTTGATTTTAAAAACAATGTTTATATATCATCCATATTCAAGAATCAATAGGACATGTTGTAAATGTCTGTTTGGGGCCACGCTTACCTATCCCCTGATTAGTGTAGGGAATATAGAAACAGCCTTTATGGGAGGGCAAAACTCAGACTTGTCTGTGGTCCCACTAATACAACCACTGAACTACAGTCTTACTTAAGGCAAATGACTTGGTGGTAACAGTCTAAGGAGAGGCAACTGGCTTGGAAGTTACAGAACAGTCACACAATGTCAGTCATTAGACCAGTGCAGAGTAGAATTAGACAGTACAGTAGGGTTTAATAATAATAATTCCTTTATTTATATATCACCTACAGATTACGCAGCGCTGCACATAGCTTGCCAAATCAGTCCCTGTCCTCATGGGGCTCAATCTAATCAACCTACCAGTATGTTTTGGAGTGTGGGGGAAAACCAGAGGACTTGGAGGAAACTCACGCAGTTGTTGACCTGATGCTGGATGATTAATCTGGTGCAGTATAAGACTGGAGAGTTCTACTTTGCACCTCCTATTAGTTGGTCTAGTTTGCTGTGGCACAATATTACATTTTCTGGTGCAGAGACTGAATTTTCTGGCGCATGGGTTATTTACTGTGAAACCACACCCTTTTTTACAGAAGAAACACCCCAAGTCAGAAAACTAGCTAAAAGTGGTTTAAAATCTCAATATTTGTGGTGCACAGCATTATTACTACAGTATTCTGGCATAGACAGATTGATACATCTCCACCAATGTGATTACGGCCCAAAAAATACATACCTAAAGGCATGCGATAGATAGATAGATAGATAGATAGATAGGAGATGGATAGATAGATAGGAGATGGATAGATGGAAAGATAGATAGGAGATGGATAGATAGATAGGAGATGGATAGATAGATATGAGAGAGAGAGAGATTAGACAGATACTGTAGATGGATAGAACAATAGATGCATTAGACATAAGAGCCTATGACCGTGGCATTTTGCAGATGTCAGCTCACAATATTGTAACAAGGTGAGGAAGGGGAAGCCTATACAATTAAAAGAGACAAAAGAGGAATAAAATGGGAGAGGTCGCGCTATGAATGACAGATATATAGGGAGAAAGGGAAGAAGGATGAGGGACAGAGGAAAGCAGCAGAGGAAGTGTGTGTGAGGGACATATAAATCACCCAGCAGCAGATAAGCAGTAAGAGTGGGGATACAGGATAAATCACCTCCGGGTGACAGGGGGGTAACATGACTGCTGGGGAGAAGGCTCAGACACGTTTTTGGAGAGGGTGAAGAGGAAAGTGATTGATGGGGTAAACAGGAGAGACATCTGAGTGGGAGATCAGCGGAAAGTGACTGAGAAGGAAAGAGTGGAGTGAGACTGGGAAAAATTTATAGAGAAGGAAATCCAGCGTCACTTCTCTCACACACAGGACTGATAAATTAAAATGTAAAATGTGAACACGTCTGTCCAGGTTCCTGCACTAGAGAATTGTAGATAAAAGGTCTCCTGTTATCCTAGTAAATCTATGTAACTCTTATCTATTTAACAGTAAAATGTTCAGGCCCGTAACTGCAAGACTTGCAAAGCTTCTGCCTTCTTCATCTGCTCAATTGGTAAAAGATTTCACATGTTTTTTTTTTTTTTTGTAGGAGGCAGGGAATGATGAGTCTGATAGGATTGTTATGGGTCTACATAGACTGTAAGCTCTTGCGAGCAGGGCCCTCAATCCTATTCATAGTATCATAGTATATAAGGCCGGAAAAAGACACAAGTCCATCAAGTCCAACCTTTAAGAATTAAATAAATGTTTTATCCCCATAACCCGTGATATTTTTTCTCTCCAGAAAGTCATCCAGGCCTCTCTTGAACATGTACATAGAGTCGCCATAACAACCTCCTGCGGCAGAGAGTTCCATAGTCTCACTGCTCTTACAGTAAAGAACCTTTGTTATGGTGATGGTGTAGAATCGCCTCTCCTCTAGGCGTAGAGGATGCCCCCTTGTCTGGTCACAGGCCTAGGTATAAAAAGATCTTTGGAGAGATCCTTGTACTGTCCGTTCAGGTATTTGTACATTGTAATGAGGTCCCCTCAGTCGTCTTTTTCTAAACTGAATAATCCCAAATTTTGTAATCTGTCAGTGTATTCTAGTTCCCCATTCCCCTAATAATCCTGGTTGCTCTTCTCTGCACCCGTTCCAATTCTACTATGTCCTTCTTAGACAATGATACGCAAAACTGTACACAATACAGGCGGTCCCCACTTAAAGAACACTCGACTTACATACGACCCCTAGTTACAAACGGACCCCTGGATATTGTAATTTATTGTATTTAGTCCTAGGCTACAATAATCAGCTCTAACAGTTATCAAAAGTGTCTGTAATGAAGCTTTAGTGTTAATATTGATTTTTATGACACCCAACATTTTTAAAATCCAATTGTCACAGAGACCAAAAAAGTTCTGGCTGGGATTACAATGATAAAATATACAGTTCCGACTTACATACAAACTCCATTAAGAACAAACCTACAGACCCTATCTTGTATGTAACCCGGGGACTTCCTGTATTCCATCTGTGTTTCATATGACTGTTGTTACTCTGTAATTTCTTATTCTATTTGTATAGTTCCCGCAATCTGTAAAGCGCTACAGAACCTGATGGCGCTAAATAAATAATGATTATTTTTTATTATTTTGTTATAACATAGCATCAATACAGAAATCACCAGGGAATAAGTCAGCCAATAATAAATTACGCCCTTTATTCAGTAAAAAACATTTTACGTACAAAGTTTTTCTCTGCATAAGGATATTCTCCCGTGAAGTGCTGGATAATTTTCAAGCTGTGCCTAAAGCCTAAAGCCTTTTCTTACGAGCACCGAGAGATATATCATAGGGGGCATGACCTGGACTGTTTTTCATGTTTTTTTTTAGCTTATATTAATTCTGTAAATCTACAGGCAAGAATTACTGTAATATTTATGATCCTGAATGTGTTGCAACTTTCTGTGTTGATACTTTTTAACCACAGGATTATTGCGGAGCTGATTGCAGCAATCAATTTCTGCGACAATTTTGGTCTTCTTTGTTATATTAGATAATCACCTTCCCATCGAAAAAACTTGCCCTGATGAATATTGCAGCTGAAGTCCCAATGGACATAGCGTAAAAGATGGGCCTCCTCACCCACTGCTTGCTGAGGTATACAGATATTTCATTTTCCTTTGGGTTCTGAATAAAAGGGTGTTCTGGGACTGATTCACCCTGTATATGGACCACGTAGTGAGCTTGGATTTATCTCTATTAGACGATTCTTGTTGGTAAAATACGTTTCTATACTAATGCAAAAAAGTGAGTCCAATGCCTTACACTGGATTAATACCCTGGCCACATCAGAATGGAAGCTCCTGTGGCCATTAGACACACTTGTTGTCATTTAGACACACATCGTAGGGTCCTTTTTTTTGGTGCACACATTGGGGAACATTTACAAAGAACAGTGCAGTTTGCCTGTTTAGTGTGCAGGGGGCGCCAGATTCAGGATTTGTGGCTCATGTTCTGCATGAATCTGGCGCTGCCTGCACTGCTCCGACAAAGTGCACCAACTTTTTTTAGTGCACCTTTAATATGGGGCGTGCAACACACTTAAAGGGGGCATCCTCTACACCTAGAGGAGAGGAGGTTCTACCATCACTATTAAAAGGGGGCATCCTCTACACCTAGAGGAGAGGAGGTTCTACCACCCCAACATGCCCAGGCCACTTTATGTCCTCCATAAATCAAATAAACAATCAAAATTCAGGAATGACCAAAAATGTCTTACCTGTTTCTTAACAGTAGCCAGCCAAATGCCAAGAGCACCAGAGGATCTGCTTCATTTACAGCGTCCCTTCTGTAGGTTTTAAGTTCACCACAGAAAAAAATGAATCTCTACCTGATATGATTATCCCAGGACACAGAGAAAAAAATTTGGCAAAATAAAAAACAAAGCAGTTCCTTCCACAGCACCGGGCACTTGACGTGAGAAAACCCGCACCCGTGACCCTCCAAAGTTTTTTCGGACACAGGTGGAAGAAAAAAATTTTCAAAATATTTCCAAAATGTCTCAAACTTTTCTCTCTTTCAATTTTGGCCGCTTCCAGACCAAGAATGGAGAAATTAAAGAATCCCTGTGACCTCAGAGGAAAGCTTTTGGGGTTGTGTTTAATGCTGTTGTGTGCACAGGGCTGAGGATGCATATACAATATTTCTCCTTTTCCATGTGTGTTTTTAGACGGAGCCTCGACCTGTCATTCCCACTAAGCTGCCAGGAAAAAAAAAAAAAAAAACTTTTAAAGTACACACTTTTGGCAAAGGAGGAAAGGGGGTGGGGAGGAAAGATTCCTGTGTGAACGTATTATTTATTGCTTTTTAATCTAGTTGCTTGCTACTAGCCCGGCTCTTATTTAGGTCCCCCACCGTCCCGGAGCTGTGTTGCTCAGCACAGGAGATGCAGGCCCACTTACCAACAGCATCTGCAGGACGACTGCTACTTGCGCTATGCACTTTTAGTTAAGCTTTTCTACAAACATGACGAAAATGTAAATCCCCATATAAGTATATAGTATATATATAACTGGGTGGTCAATCCCGCAAATACTCTCATCGTATCCCATTACACTTGCGATACTTCCTATAAAAGTTGCAGCAAACACTACATTTTTATGGACATTACAAATGGTTCGTTTAATCGGCCAAAGAATGGGATTAAATCCTATACAACAAAGATCAGGAAAAAATAATTCTTAAAGGGAAGCACTGTCAGCAAAATTGAGCGACTCAAACCACTAGCATATGTTGGGGGGCCGAAGCGGCTGAACACTTCAGAATCATATGGCGGTCAATCATCCCGAAACAATTTGAAGTGAAAGAACTCAAGGAGAGAGAGCTGTAACACTGCAGGTTCAAGCTCTCTCTTCCTCTATAAACGCCCGTTCACTGAATTTGATGTCTCCTGTATCCAGAGGACATCCCATCAGAATTCCGTGAAGTCTGATGCCATGATGTCAATCAAAACAGAGGAGGAGTGTGTTCGAGAGCTCCACACCCTGACTTCTTCTCCTCGACTTATACAACCATTTAACCTTAACTCTCACTTCAAATTGATGATTTTCGGGATGAAGCCACCACATCTGGCCACGAAAAAACAAAAAACCAGAAGGGTTCCATTACATTGTTTGACAGCATAGGTGGTATGTTTATAGGTTTTTTTAGGTAATGCTGATGACAAGTCCCTTATAACCGGGTTTTACCCCCACTAACTATTAGGTCCCCTCCAGGCCTCTTTTCGGGTTGTTGAAATATTCTTCTTTTGTAAAATCTCATGCTGGTTTACATATACAAACTACCGTGCACCATATAATAAAATAAACTAGGAAGGTGGTTAAACAGCTTTCCCTTGACACATAGTGGTGTGGTTGTATTAGAGGCAAAATCTCGATGACAGGTTCCCTTAAAGTTATAGTAGTAACATTATGTCTAAAGGGAACCTGTCCACAGTTTTTACACACCTAAACTACTGTTACTGCATCAGGTCGGGCTTGACTAAAATGCCTTTTAGAATTCCCCTCTTTTTGTGAAATCATTGTTTCCGTCCGTTAATAAAACAACCTCAGAACCATATATGACTCTTCTCACCACCCATTTGTTTACATGAGATGAGAACAATTTATCATGTAGATTGAATCTGTTGCTGTGTCACTTTAAGACCATAAGGCTCCATACTTAACTGTTTCTTCTATAGGTAAAAACCAGAAAAAACGCTTAAGAGTAAAGGATCTCATCTTCACGATAACTACCAGGCTTAATGCTTTGTGAGCTACAGAACCAGAGCTACAGGCACTAAAAATATATATAATTTCCACGCGCAAACTTTACGAGGCCACTTAGATAACGCTAACATTTTGCTTTATTTAATCGTTAATTATTAAAATGAGACTCACTAGGATAAAAACAACACACGCACACAACACTTAATGGGTAGGGGCGATGTAGGTAAACGTATTGTCAACTAAGGGCATTGTTTCATTGCCTAATTATCACATAAGCCTAGCAGGGCAAATAGTAAGTAAGTAATGGGTTTGATGCTTTATGCTCCATTGGAAGTCCGAAATTAAGCCGCCTACCAGTGGGGTGGTGTCTTTGATGTGGTTGTCTACATTGTGGACCATTGACCCGCCCCCTCACTTCCACCCTCCTGATCATGTGAACATGTCATGGGCATACTGGGGGGAGCTCGCTTGGTGACGATCGGAGGCGTGGTTCCCATGACTGGAACTGATGTTCAGTGCGGATTGGGTGGATGTGCTTTGTGGGCCGTTCACCCAGAAGTGCATTGAGCACTATAATATGGGCGGGTGGGGCTGGGCGCCATGGCTTAATCTAACGGCCAGGGGATGCTTGCACTGTGTGCAATGGGCTCGTGTATTGATAATTTTTTTGAAACTAAATCTGTAAGACCTACTTAAAAACCCCTAAGAACTCCATGTTCTGAGTGAATACGTATAGGATTCATGAAGGGATTTAGCGTCTAGATTGAAGTGGACACGACAACCGGGATCTGGCGGATGAGGATGATAGAGTAATATAATGAGATACTAGCACATACCCTTTTATACTGACTCGAAAGTGTCAGTGAAATAAATACCATTTCTTGAGGCACAAATAATTAGACCTACTAATACATGACTTCCTAAAATATAGGTTGTGAAATGCGGCTGCAGATAAAGATCCACTTCCCGCCTATAAATTACTACTTGTATACACTCTGAGAAAGTCAAAAGAACCATACCCAGATAAAATGTCTTATCTTTAATATGACACAAAAACATGTTCTAGGTTACAGAACAGATATAATAGGGACATCTGAAGTACCACTCTCCACCCCCTGCAAACACACTAAACTTGACTCATCTCATCTGAAAAGGGTGAGAGAGTCATATGTGCACGACTTTGGGGAGATTTTTTTAATAGGTTAACTGATGCTATTTCCCATTAAAATAGCAAATTATAGAAGAATATTTGTACTGTACAAGACGTTATGGTGTTTAATGGGTGTTTGTTGCATAAACCTGAAAACAGGTCCCATTACGAGGTTAGGGCTATACGTTACATTGACTACAGAAATAGAATGTTAGTGCAATTTGACGTAGAAGTTGTATATTTTATATTATTAATTTGGCCATAAAACAAACAAAGGGCATGTAAATCATTTTGTAACTTCACACAATGTGCAAGTCTGCAATCGGAGCCTTTTGTTTAGATTTTGTCACAGATTACAAATGAGGAGCAGGAATCATAGCGTAGTTCTTTCTGGAGTAAACCCACCCGACCGATTTATAAGGCCAGAGGTTTTAATTAAGAGCATTGGACCACCATGAGGACAGATCAGTTCATTTCCATAGCACCGGAACATAATATATGTTATGGTTCAGTGATAGAGGTTCCCTGCATTGCACCTTTCCTGGTTGCCTAACCAACATTGCATTTGCAACATTAACGTGTAGATTTAATTGGAATCGGTGGCCAACCCTGTTGTTTATTATTTTGTCAACGTTGTGACATCACTGTGTGTATTATCTTGTATGTGAATCACTGTGCTTTCTATCCCTGTACTGTGACATCACTGTGTGTATTATCCTGTAATGTGACATCACTGTGTGTTCTATCCTGTATGTGCACTCACTGTGTGTATTATCCCTGTAATCGTGACAGCAACTGTATGATATTCCCTGCCACTCTGGGACATGCACTGTGTGTATTATCGCCTGTACTGTGAATCCTGTGTGTATTTATCCCTGTATGTGATCACTGTATGATTATCACACCTGTACTGTGACATCACGTGTGTTATATCACTGTACTGTGAACTTCACGGTTGTGTATACTCTCTGTACGTGCAACCATCATGTGTATTTATCCTGTACTGTGACTCACTGTGTGGTATTCCCTGTACTGTGACATCACGGGGTGTCTACTCATCGTACTGTGAAATCACTGTGTGTATTATACCCTGTACTGTGACCATCACTGTGTGTATATCCAGTCTAATTGACTATCTGTATGTATTATCCCTGTACCTGTGACATCCACTGTGTGTATTATCCCTGTACTGTGAATCACTGTGGTATTATCCTTTACTATGAAGCACTGATGTATTATCCCTGTCACTGTAAATCAAGGGCCCATTCCAATGCACACAAGTCAGGTCTTAATGATATATATAATAGATTTGCCATCAAAAGATATCTAAAAAAAATCAAAGAAAAATCAAACAATTGCAACCAATCAATTTATGACTTTAATTTCAAACTGCACTACAAAATCCTAGAATGGGATGGTCAGGATACAGTGCCCTATTCTGCCCAATACGGTTTCTAAACATCTACTTCACTACAGTAAATATATTTTTCATCACTTTGCATTATTGCAAAAATATCTCTTACATGAAGGAGTTAAACACGCCTGACTTCCGGCCCATATGTTGCTATTTGTAATTCTTTATATTAACAAACCCGAAGCGACTCTTCAAAATATTAAAGATAAAATAATAAAACCAAACATTAACTGACAGAAGAATACAAAGCAATAGGAACCATTGGCCCTCCCTGTACGCCGGGGCTTAAAGGGAAAGTCCAATGGTAGGAAGATTTATTGAACTTCGTGTAATAATCAGTAACTATGTCAGCATTAGAGAGATAACCAAGTCTATCCATATTTCTTATCTTTTTAGGAAAATAAACGGCACCTTATTTCTGCGCTAAACTTTCAAGCCGGTTAACAATATGTCACATGCCAAATCTACACAAACAGTCCAAGATCTTTACATATCACTTTATTTCAGTATTGGCATTTTTTGCAAACATTTTCTGCTTCTTCTACTAGGATTGATGTAAACTGTTTCGAGAAAAGTTTGCATCACCAACCAGCAGGTATATAGATTCTAAATCTCATAGAGACTAAATGATTTAAAAAAAAAAACTGTGCACAATCCCAATTGTGTATGTTTACCCTAAAAACCTAGCCATGCACTTACATTAAAGGAATCTGCCACCAGGATGAATGGATAAACCAAGCACACTAGATGCTAGTGTGTGTCCCATCTGGCAGGTCAGTCTTCTTCTTTAGCAAATATGCCTTGTTTTTTTATATGAAAATGAGGCTAAGGGCTCTAGGCCCCATAACTGTTGATTGAGCATGGACGCTTTCAATTAATTTGCATGCAAGTGTGCTTGGTTTATTGTAACATATAAGTGTACTTGGTTTATAGTAACGTGTAAGTTTAACTCCGTTTTATGTAACATGTATGTGTGCTTGGTTTATAGTTACATGTAAGTGTGCTTGATTTAGTAACATGTAAGTGTACTCCGTTTATAGTAACATGTGAGTCTGCTTTGTTTATTGTAACATGTAAGTGTATGTGGTTTACAGTAACATGTAAGTGTACTTGCTTTACAGTAACATGGAAGTTTACTCGCTTTATAGTAACATGTAAGTGAACTTGGTTTATAGTGACATGTAAGTGAACTGATTTATGTAACTTGTAAGTGTGCTTGGTTGATTGTAACATGTAATGTGATGTGGTTTACAGTAACCTGTAAGTGTACTTGGTTATAGTAAGATGTAAGTGTACTGGTTTTATAGAACATGTAGTGTTCTTGTTTACAGTAACGTGTAAGTCTGCTTTGTGTATTGTAACAGTAAGTGTACCTGGTTTATGTTACATGTATGTGTGGCTTGATTTATAGTAACGTGTAAGTGTACTCCGTTTATAGTAACATGTGAGTTGCTTGTTATGTAACATGTAAGTGGTATGTGGTTTACAGGACATTAAGTGTACTTGCTTTACAGTACATGAAAGTTTACTCGGTTTATAGTAACTTGTAAGTGTGCTTGGTTTATAGTGACATGTAAGTGAACCGATGATAGTAACTTGTAAGTGTGCTGGTTGATTGTAACATGTAGTGTATGTGGTTTACTGTAACATGTTAGTGTTCTTGGTTTATAGTAACATGTAGTGTACTCGGTTATGGTAGCATGTAAGTATGCTGTTTTACAGTAACATGTAGTGTACTTTGTTTATAGTAACAGTAAGTGGTTGGTTTACAATCTTCATCCTGGTGGTAATTACCCTCAAGGCCATTATTACGTTTGGATCTGTTTTGTAGGGAAGAAGGGCCTCCCTGAAATAGGGCCAATGCATGGTCCATGATTCACTGACTGACCAGGTTGAGTATCACTGGCCTAAGGTTAGTCTAAACCCACCAATTTGGGGTAGGAGCTGACCAGCTAATATGGTATTTGACATTTATACAATGTTTATTTGGCCTTTGTAGGATGTGGCATTTTGAACAGAATATATACCAATCCTTTGAGGAATATAGCAGTAGTTCTTTCAATTTTTTTGCTCTCAATCCCTTATGCGGGATACTGAATTTGTATCTTCTAAAAGAGTGGTCCCACTATGGACACTTATTCCAATGAACAGGATAGTGTCCTCTAGCTCTGGGTACAATGCTTGGACCCGCCATGGGGTCTTCTATGACACTTCCAGAAGAGCTATAGTCTGTTAAAAAGTAGCATACCCATCTATATTTGGGATAGACACACTACATAGGAAGTCACTTCAGGCACATCATGGTTGGTGCTGGTAGAGGATAGTATCACTGTACCCAATAGATGCAAAACAACACATTGTATGCATAATTCGGTCCTATATATTTGAGTTTATGGATAGAGATATAATGTTGCACTTCTATCCTCTCTTTATCTTGGATCGCATGTATGATTAGGACTCCAAACCATATGCTGAGCACCTCGCTGTGCTACTATACCTCGTCCAGAGAGCCAGCATTAGTTGGCAGTAGTAGGAAATTCATGGGGTTACTGAAACCATTATTGAATTGTACACATGTGTGAAGAAACCTCTGCCATCTACTAAGTGAAGAATTTATTCCTCCACAAATCAAGTAAAGGGAAAATTTCCAAACAGCCATCATATAGAGCTCTGCACATAACAAGTCCGGCTAGATGTGCCGAAACGTTTCCAAAGATTACCGAAGATGTAAAAAAGTCGGGCAACCTAGGGTTAAGGTCTCTTCACATGAAAGCAGAAAATCCTGACAACACTGCAATCAATTTCTGGATCTAGTATTTCGGATTCTTATGCTCTGTAATAGATATCAAGTATAAGTCTCACGTTTTAGTGTCGATTGAGAAGAATTGCTTTGGGCTCCTCAGCCAAGAAGCAGAGGTTCTCATGCAGTCTCCTCACACACGCTTCACCTCTCAAACTAAAGCAAAACTAGAAACTAAACCACAGTGAATATAGAATATGTCCGGCATCTGACACCTTATATAAAAATACTACTGACAAGGATGATGGATAACAAAGGATTGTAAAGACCCATTTTTCTTTTAGATATTCTGTAAGGGATCTTGGAGTAAAAGATGGAAACACTCATCATTGACCACGAGAAAGGGGGTTACAAAGAAATGTTGTCTCTGGAGGATCTGATATATCCTTATATTACAATGGACAAGCCATTCATTTTATTGCTGAACATGTAATGCATCTTTCTCCTGCAGAGGCACTGCTAAGAGTGGAGCACTTGAGAGGAACAAGAGCAGGACAATTTGTGAAACCTTCATTTTGAAAGATATAACTAATAAAAATGAAAAATCTTTTTAAATAGTTTGATTTACCATGTAATCACATTATCATAGAAGACAACTCAGAATATTAATACACGGCACTCACCATGCAAATTAAAATGAGTAGGTGCACGAGTAGAGGTACCAATCCTTATTTCAATAAACTCAGCACTCAGTAGAAATTTACCGTATTTTCTGGACTATAAGGCGCATTAAAAATCCTTAGATTTTCTCAGAAATCAAAGGTGCGCCTTATAGTCCAGTGCGCCTCTATATGAACACTTACAGACAAACTAGCCTTGAACTGCAAGGTCTGCCACTGCTGGTCATTATCCTTATAATCCGGTGCGCCTTATACTCCGTTGCGCCTTTAGTCCCGAAAAATACTGTAATTGCAATATTCTTATTAAAGCATCCACCGATTGGCAATCCACATCTTTTCTAACGTTTCGGTCTATGTTAGACCTTCTTCAGAGACCAGATTGTTGGTGGGTGGAGATGGAGAAAGAAAGTCGGCCCAATTGGTAGATAACGTCTTATGTATTGGGCACAGACCCAATAGAAAATCAGAGCTGATCATAGAACATAAGGATGAATAAAGACGTAGGTCCACCAAGTTCATAAGTTGTTCCACCAAGTTCTATTGGTTGCGGAACACAAATGCATTAAATATGACTTTTGCCAGTTGACAAATAATGGAAAAAATCCTTCTTGACTCTAATATGACAATCAGACTAATTCCAGAATAAATGTTCCATCAAGGGACCACATTTGCATCCAATAAAGGGCAGTGTATCGACCATTTTTTATTTGGACAACCCTGTCTATCATCAGTTGCCCTCATAATGTTGTCGTAGAAGGAATTACCCCAACTGAGCCCTCTCAGGAGCTACAGAGTGATATAGTGAAGTCCAGAGATCATGATAGTACATGGGGGGTTGTAGTTGTATGAGCTGACCCACTGCGTTCATGGCTATAAGTCTCCACACGCCTACATGGCGGCCTTAATTGGCAGTCTATGTAAGGAGAACTTTACTTGTTGACCGTAATCACAAGCCTCTCACTCAGCCAAACCAGTTTCCCTACACTGTACCAAAGAGACCCCACCAGGACGAAACAGTTCCGTCTACAGTTTGGGAGTGTGTTCCTTCTAGAAAGATATACTGGTTTGTTTTAATCCTGCATCATTTCATTAGGCTTCTCGAAGGTCATGGTTGATGTTCAATGGAACGGCCTTACCAGATACCTAAAAGAGATGTGGTTTTCTTTAACCCATCCTAGAAAACTTATTTGCATTTTTATAATAGTTCCTGAAACTGAGGAGAGGAGGGGGCCAAATAGTGTCCAAATTGAGAATTTGAGAATATCAAACCCACCACTTTAGGTCACGAGCGATTATGACACCTAGTTTTATTGTGTTCTAAAAATGATTTTCTACCGTTGTGTTCTTCACCAGCACCCTACAAATGTTAACTTCCAGAATGCTGACGAAGAAAAAAAAAAGTCAGACCTGTAAAGCTTTAGTCTTCAAATTTGTTTTCCTGTTTGGCCTTTTTTCCATTGCACAGGAAGTGATGTCATCTGTCATTGCATATTGCAGTACAGGAAAAACAAGGATTATTTTTCCTCCAGCCCTTAGTTTCTGCATCTTGACACTTTACAGGGGTTGCTGTAAACCAGTAAATCCACCGGCTTTTACTAGAAGAGCTTTGATAGAAGGCGACGCTGTTTTCCCTTCCGTAGGGACCCCACTGCAATAATTATTATGGTGAATAGGTGTAGTACTCCATCTACTGACAAATAACATGTGGGTGACATCATGTGAAGTCCTGATCATGTGATATGACGGCCTCACGAAAGGAAGCCGGGCAGGGCTGGTCCCTCTTTCAAAGGGACAGACGAAAACAAGTGCTATAGAAAATTGGGTACAGAAAATACAGACGTGTGTCATTGTATCTTTTTCCACAATGAAACAATGGGCGGTTTGTAATGTTCTGCATGTGTGTGGTACGGGGCTTACGTCTCTGCTGTAGAAGGTCAAAATCTGTGGACGGTCTGTACGTGCAGCACATTTGTCATACGCGTCTATTCCTAAATAAAGAGTCAGAAGGGGTGTAGACCAGATGCTACCCCAACAGAGGCTTTAGACTGGTTCTCATCATGACCGGACGCAGAAAACTTTTTAGCATCTTGCACCCTGCTGATAATTTCTCAAAAGTGGGTGGAGAATGCTGGGATCAAGATGACACAGTAAGGCTACATTCACAATGCCGTTGCCTGCCTACATAGCACGGTGGACAAGGCAGTGCGGCGGAGGAAGGGGAAAACGCCGCTCCCCCCCCGCCCTATCCATAGGAATATATGGCGCGGGCGCCGTATTCCGGAGAAAGATAGGACATGTCTATCTTTTATGGGGTACGGAGCGGTACAATGCCGCACGTGTGCTGCAATGTACCGCTCATGTTGGGCGCCGTGCACCCATTGCTGTTCTATGGGGGACGTATATCGGGAATATGGCCTAATCGCTAAGTAAACTGGCACGTGCTATAGCTGAGATTGGAATGACCACAATATAACAGGATGGTTGCTTCTTGCATAGACACAACTTTTACAATGGAGAAAAAGGGACAAAATTTGAAAGTTCTTATATTCTCAAGCGCCACCCCTTGCTCCTTCTACGTCACACAAAGTATAATACACCCTTTAGTGACCCCCTACCAGTATAATGCCCCTTTTATTCAACCCCAAATGATATAATATCCCTTCCTGTGACATCCCCACAATGTATAATACCCCCTTTCTGTGGACTCCATTATGTAATAATCTTCAGTCCTGTAACCTTTCAAACTAAATAATGCACCATGTAATCCATCTATAATACCACCTATTGTGACACCGACACCCAATAACGCCTCCTTCCTCTATTCCCCTCAAATATACTGCTCTTCTTTGGTTAGCCCTGGTTGAAGGCCTCTTGTGTAGCTGCCCACTGATGCCTTTCTGTAGCCGCTTCTGTTGACTCCCAGTGTAGCCCTCCACTTATATGCCTCTAGCTAATGGTCACTTATAACAGTCTCTTTCATTTTACTGCCGCCACTTATAATACCCTTGCTTTCTGGATAAGCCCCCCTCATGTGATGCCATAACAATGAACCCGTTGACCTCATCAGGCAACCAATCAGAGCTGGCTTTCTTTCCCACAGCAGGTTTTTAAAATGAAAGAGCTCAAGCGTGGACCAGTGTATGCAGCTACCAGGAGCTGCACACAGAAGATATAGTATGAGGATCAAAAGAGCCTACTGGGGCCTGGAGTAGCCGGAGCTGAAGCCCCAGTAGCAATCTTCCGCCACCCTAACAACGTGTATGCAGAGTCTGCAGCTGCACTAACTCGGCTCCAAAGATTGGGAACCCAGCAGGCGCAACCCAAGCTCTAAGCACCGAACAGTCCTTTCAGCTACCAGGAGCTGCACGCAGAAGATATAGAAGGAGGATCGAAAGAAGCTACTGGGTGTTTTTGGAGTAGCCACACCGTGTAGCTTTAGATCCAGCTACTCCACGCCCAGTAGCCTCTTTCACTAATTTGCATATTAGGGAAATAAAAATATTACAGACTTATCGGGACTGAAGGATTAGCCCTAAAAAGGCTCCAATGGACATTATAAGAAGAACCTGCCATCAGATCTACCTTAATTGGTAGATCATGATGGATGAGTTCCTCCTAAGTAAGTTCGTCTGGAGCTTTTTGCGCTAAAAAATGTCGCAAATTTTTGACAATTTGAAAAGATAATGTCATTTTCAACACTCAGCACATCTGGAATGAAGATATACGTGTCTTACTGATGAAAACAAATGTCTGGCGGACATTTCAAAAGTCCCCAAAAATCGTAATGCGCCAAAAAATGTCTCAAAATAGACAAAAATAACAGAAAGAAAAATAAAAATTAAATGTCCCCATAGATTAAAACTTGGGATTTACCTCCCACCGACCTGTAAAAATGGAACAGAACCTGAAATGAGATGGTTGGGAGATGGGGCAAATATAAAGCCTACTTATGAAGCTCCGGTCTTAATAAATAAGCCCCTTTACCTGTAATACACCAGGAACACTTCCATTCTGGATCATTGATACTGCCAGAATGGATACCTTAGGCTTGTGTAGTAGTAAGATTAGAATATAATATAATAACTCAAAAAGCTAAATAAATAGTACAGTAAAAAAAGTCAATGGTTCTTGAATAGTTTCTGTGGTTAATGGAAAATGTTGGATCCAAGGATCAGGGGTGTAGTGTACAACGTGGGTGGGTGTATTTTTTAGTAACATGTAGATTAGATTTCCTATAGACATGCACATCTTCATTTTGACACCGTTATTATCTGGGGAATCGTATTTGGCAGGTAGACCTGCATTTACACGGCTATGGAGAACAGGTTAACTATGACAGTTTTACAGCTTTTGGCAGCCATAAAGATGATAAACGGGACTTGTTATGTGCGAGGAAAGACCAAGTCCACTATTGTCTCTCTCGGGTATGGAAAAAATGTAGTCTCTCGACAATCTACTGTGTCAATCATAACACAAAGCAACAGCTGAGGAGGAGTGTTTTTTTTTAATGCTTGATATATTAAATATGATTACATAATTATTGTGCCATATGGTATATCCTCTATACAGTGATGGCGAACCTTTTAGAGTGCCCAAACTAGACCAAAATCCATTTTACCGAAAAGTGCCAACATGCATTTTAAGCGTAACTTATTGCTAACTGCTCTTCAACATCTATCAATCGTATCGGCCCCTTGAGGCCCACTAATACAGTTGAAAGAAGGAGGGCACATTCAGACTATCATTGTAGCTTCTCACCAGAGTCTCTCTGTACAGTTAGAATGCAGGGTCAGTAGGAGACCTACAAAGTACGCAGTTTCTATCATACTTTCTCACTTTACCGCAGTTTCAAGCAGCCAATGAAGTGTTGTTTTAAGATAGCGCTGATAGCAGACCTCTTAAATTGCCTTGGTCTGCAGGAAGATTTGGTGAATTCGGTCCTGTTTGGTGAGCCCTGTATGGGGTCAATGGCCTGAGTGCCCACAGAAAGGGCTCTGAGTGCCACCTCTGGCACCCGTGCCATAGGTTTGCCACCACTGCTCTAATACTTGCTATTCAAGTTAATTGAAAGCTGCTCTGGCTAGCATATCGTGCTCCTCAGGAGGACTTCGGACTGAAAACATCCTGAGTGAGAAACTTTGATTTTAAAAACAATGTTATATATCATCCATATTCAAGAATCAATAGGACCTGTTGTAAATGTCTGTTTGGGGCCACGCTTACCTATCCCCTGATTAGTGTAGGGAATATAGAAACAGCCTTTATGGGAGGGCAAAACTCAGACTTGTCTGTGGTCCCACTAATACAAACACTGAACTACAGTCTTACTTTAGGCAAATGACTTGTGGTAACAGTCTAAGGAGAGGGCAACTGGCTTGGAAGTTACAGAACAGTCAACACAATGTCAGTCATTAGAACCAGTGCAGAGTAGAATTAGACAGTACAGTAGGGTTTATATAATAATAATTCCTTTATTTATAATAACCTACAGATTACGCAGCGCTGCCCATAGCTTGCCAAATCAGTCCCTGTCCTCATGGGGCTCAATCTAATCAAACCTACCAGTATGTTTTGGAGTGTGGGGGAACCAGAGGACTTGAGGAAACTCCGCAGTTGTTGACCTGAGCTGGATGATTAATCTGGTGCAGTATAAGACTGGAGAGTTCTACTTTGCACCTCCTATTAGTTGGTCTAGTTTGCTGTGGACAATATTACATTTTCGGTGCAGAGAGCTGAATTTTTCTGGCGCATGGGTTATTTACTGTGAAACCACACCCTTTTTTACAGAGAAGAAACACCCCAAGTCAGAAAACTAGCTAAAAGTGGTTTAAAATCTCAATATTTGTGGTGCACAGCATTATTACTACAGTATCTGGCATAGACAGATTGACATCTCCACCAGTGATTACGGCCCAAAAAATACATACTAAGGCATGCGATAGATAGTAGATAGATAGATAGATAGGAGAGGGATAGATAGATAGGAGATGATAGATGGAAGATAGATAGGAGATGGATAGATAGATAGGAGAGGATAGATGGAAAGATAGATAGGAGATGGATAGTGAGATAGATAGGAGATGGTAGATAGATGAGATGGATAGATAGATATGAGAGAGAGAGAGATTAGACAGATACTGTAGATGGATAGAACAATAGATGCATTAGACATAAGAGCCTATGACCGTGGCATTTGCAGATGTCAGCTCACAATATTGTAACAAGGTGAGGAAGGGAAGCCTATACAATTAAAAGAGACAAAAGAGGAATAAAATGGGAGAGGTCGCGCTATGAATGACAGATTATAGGGAGAAAGGGAAGAAGGAAGAAGGATGAGGACAGAGGAAAGCAGCAGAGGAAGGTGTGTGGAGGGACATATAAATCACCCAGCAGCAGATAGCAGTAAGAGGGGGGATACAGGATAAATCACCTCGGGTGACAGGGGGGTAACATGACTGCTGGGGAGAAGGCTCAGACACGTTTTTGGAGAGGGGTGAAGAGGAAAGTGATTGATGGGGTAAACAGGAGAGACATCTGAGTGGGAGATCAGCGGAAAGTGACTGAGAAGGAAAGAGTGGAGTGAGACTGGGAAAAAAATATTAGAGAAGGAAATCCAGCGTCACATTCTCTCAACACCAGGACTGATAAATTAAAATGTAAAAGTGAACACGTCTGTCCAGGTTCCTGCACTAGAGAATTGTAGATAAAAGGTCTCCGTATCCTAGTAAATCTAGTGAATCTTATCTATTTAACAGTAAAATGTTCAGGCCCGTAACTGCAAGACTTGCAAAGCTTCTGCCTTCTTCATTGCTCAATGGTAAAAGATTTCACATGTTTTTTTTTTTTTTTGTAGGAGGCAGGGAATGATGGTTGATAGGATTGTAGGGTCTACATAGACTGAAGCTCTTGCGAGCAGGGCCTCAATCCTATTCATAGTATCATAATATATAAGCGGAAAGGAAAAGACACAAGTCCATCCGTCCAACCTTTAAGAATTAAATAAATTGTTTATCCCCATAACCCGTGATATTTTTTTCTCTCCAGAAAGTCATCCAGGCCTCTCTTGAACATGTACATAAGTCGCCATAACAACCTCCTGCGGCAGAGAGTTCCATAGTCTCACTGCTCTTACAGTAAAGAACCTTTGTTATGGTGATGGTGTAGAATCGCCTCTCCTCTAGGCGTAGAGGATGCCCCCTTGTCTGGTCACAGGCCTAGGTATAAAAAGATCTTTGGAGAGATCCTTGTACTGTCCGTTCAGGTATTTGTACATTGTAATGAGGTCCCCTCAGTCGTCTTTTTCTAAACTGAATAATCCCAAATTTTGTAATCTGTCAGTGTATTCTAGTTCCCCATTCCCCTAATAATCCTGGTTGCTCTTCTCTGCACCCGTTCCAATTCTACTATGTCCTTCTTAGACAATGATACGCAAAACTGTACACAATACAGGCGGTCCCCACTTAAAGAACACTCGACTTACATACGACCCCTAGTTACAAACGGACCCCTGGATATTGTAATTTATTGTATTTAGTCCTAGGCTACAATAATCAGCTCTAACAGTTATCAAAAGTGTTGTAATGAAGCTTTAGTGTTAATATTGATTTTTATGACAACCCAACATTTTTAAAATCCAATTGTCACAGAGACCAAAAAAGTTCTGGCTGGGATTACAATGATAAAATATACAGTTCCGACTTACATACAAACTCACATTTAAGAACAAACCTACAGACCCTATCTTGTATGTAACCCGGGGACTTCCTGTATTCCATCTGTGTTTCATATGACTGTTGTTACTCTGTAATCTTCTTATTCTATTTGTATAGTTCCCGCAATCTGTAAAGCGCTACAGAACCTGATGGCGCTAAATAAATAATGATTATTTTTTATTATTTTGTTATAACATAGCATCAATACAGAAAATACCAGGGAATAAGTCAGCCAATAATAAATTACGCCCTTTATTCAGTAAAAAACATTTATACGTACAAAGTTTTTCTCTGCATAAGGGGATATTCTCCCGTGAAGTGCTGGATAATTTTCAAGCTGTGCCTAAAGCCTAAAGCCTTTTCTTACGAGCACCGAGAGATATATCATAGGGGGCATGACCTGGACTGTTTTTCATGTTTTTTTTTAGCTTTATTAATCTGTAAATCTACAGGCAAGAATTACTGTAATATTTATGATCCTGAATGTGTTGCAACTTTCTGTGTTGATTACTTTTTAACCACAGGATTATTGCGGAGCTGATTGCAGCAATCAATTTCTGCGACAATTTTGGTCTTCTTTGTTATATTAGATAATCACCTTCCCATCGAAAAAACTTGCCCTGATGAATATTGCAGCTGAAGTCCCAATGGAACATAGCGTAAAAGATGGGCCTCCTCACCCACGCTTGCTGAGGTATACAGATATTTCATTTTCCTTTGGGTTCTGAATAAAAGGGTGTTCTGGGGACTGATTCACCCTGATATGGACCACGTAGTGAGCTTGGATTTATCTCTATTAGACGATTCTTGTTGGTAAAATACGTTTCTATACTAATGCAAAAAAGTGAGTCCAATGCCTTACACTGGATTAATACCCTGGCCACATCAGAATGGAAGCTCTGTGGCCATTAGACACACTTGTTGTCATTTAGACACACATCGTAGGGTCTTTTTTTGGTGCACACATGGGGAACATTTACAAAGAACAGTGCAGTTTGCTGTTAGTGTGCAGGGGGCGCCAGATTCAGGATTTGTGGCTCATGTTCTGCATGAATCTGGCGCTGCCTGCACTGCTCCGACAAAGTGCACCAACTTTTTTTAGTGCACCTTTAATATGGGGCGTGCAACACACTTGTTGTCATTTAGACACACATCGTAGGGTCCTTTTTTTTGGTGCACACATTGGGGAACATTTACAAAGAACAGTGCAGTCTGTGCTTCATGCAGTTTGCCTGTTTAGTGTGCAGGGGGCGCCAGATTCAGGATTTGTGGCTCATGTTCTGCATGAATCTGGCGCTGCCTGCACTGCTCCGACAAAGTGCACCAACTTTTTTTAGTGCACCTTTAATATGGGGCGTGCAACACACTTCTGTCGGACTTTGCATGTTAAATCTGGCGCATTGTCTAACTGAGCACCGGAACGCCCCCTTCTGTGCAGTTATTTGTATCACATGAAGACTAGTGGAGCCGCGCCACAAAAGGGTCGCATGGGACACAAACATGGTGCAGACACTTCTTAAATACCTGTGCAAACTGATTGCACAGAAAAAAACATCCAAGGTCTGCCAGAAAACTGACACAAGTTCCTTATTAAATGGTGTCCCATTGTGTGGTTTATTTGACTGGAATTTAATACAATACATTACAATATAATAAAGTCTTTTTGATCACTTAGGAAATTGTGGAGTACATGGCTCCGGCATTTAGAGTAAACAACAGAAAAATCATACACAGTCAGAAACATAGACAATAACACATGAAATAGTGATACAATATGGGGGGACTTTCCTTTAAGGGGCAAGTGGGAGTTATTAAGTTGGTTTGGCTGCTCCTTGAGTCCATTTATTCTACAAATCGATGGCTCTTGATATAAAGGAGTTTTAAAACCTTGTTGTTTGGCAGCTGATCTGCCTGTACCGATCACTTCTCGTGCTCCATTGTTGGAGTAGTACTTGGTGCATTGAGTGTAATACGTTTCTTGCAATGGAGATAAGCTCGCTATGACTGCTAACCTGCCAAATGCTTTCGATTGGGCTCAGGCTATCGCCTACAATGCCCTGTGACCTTCTGGTGATTTTTGGCAACCTATTGTATTCCTTCTTTTTAATTGTCCCTCCCCAGCAGACAATGGCATAGTATATAATGCTTGCGATAGTTGATTCGTAAAATATCTTTAGGATTTTGTTACAGATGTTGAATGATTTAAGTTTCCTGAGGAAGCACATTCTGGAGGAAGCGTTTTGAGTGCCATGTCGCTGTTCGATGTCCATTCTTTCTTATCATCAATTACGACACCAAGATACTCATAGGTATGGATCTGGTCGATAGCTCTACCTTTGATTAACATAAGATCATGGGCTGTTTTTTCCTCCTACGTCTATGACCATTTTTTAAAGATTTTGCGTAGGGGCTACAAGCTCTTATACCTTTTGTGTCACCCCCTCATCCTCATAGATTGTAAGCTCTTGTGTCACCCCCTCATCCTCATAGACTGTAAGCTCTTGTGTCACCCTCTCATCCTCATAGACTGTAAGCTCTTGTGTCACCCCCTCATCCTCATAGGCTGTAAGCTCTTGTGTCACCCCCTCATCCTCATAGACTGTAAGCTCTTGTGTCACCTCCACATCCTCATAGACTGTAAGCTCTTGTGTCACCCCCCTCATCCTCATAGACTTAAAAGGTCTTGGGAGCAGGGCCCTCACTACTATTGTTCCATATGACTATGTTTTTACTCTGTAATGTCCTATTTTTTCCTAGTTATGCCCCTGATGTCCCGTATACAGTAGTGGATTATCATATAGGCAGCACCGGTGGTAGCACATGGCCACCCAAACCACCCACCAAATTTTATACTGAGAAGGATCTTTACACATAAAATCCTCATAGATCTATCCCACTCGTAATACACATGTACATAAGAGCCATTTCAGGTTAAAGCTCCTGAAACCACAGATTGAAGGCACGTAGAAGGGACACATCCTCCATTCCCCAAGAAGCAGATTCTAGTCCCATATTTCGGAAGTGATTCCAGACGTGTAAGTGCTATAATATTCATACAGTCCAGGACCAGTGGTAGTCTTAATCCGCTCCTTCCCATATATACAACAAAAATTATGATGAAATCCCTATGAATGTGTCGTTCCTGTATGGAGGAAGCACTGACTGGACACCAAAATATTTTTTCTGGTGGGGACCCCAGTCCAAAACTGGTAGGAGAAGATAATGTAGGACTATTTGACTATCACACATTATTTATATCACCACTTTTCTGTTTGTACCAGAGGAGTCAATGGACTTCCATTAGGCCCTGGGTGCGACTCTGACCTCTGCACCCCCCTTTAGTTACGCCCCTGACAAAACAATGAGTAGCATCAACAACATAGCAACGCGTGACTGACACGCACATTAGCAGCCCTCGCAATGCAGAAAATCTGCTTCGGACAGATGAAAACTTAATATGATGATTTATGCAAAGAAAAGTCATGCGGTTGAAAGGCACAACCTTACAGAACACTCGGCGTCCAAGAAGACAATGCTGCCAGACACTTCATACATCACCAGAGAACATGGGGTCTTTGATAGAACACATCTAACGCTGCAACGAGGATTTAAGGACATTAGTTATCAATTTTACCTTCAGGTTGGATGTCATCCTATATGGTCACACCTTAAACACATTCTACAGAATATTCAGTGTAGTGATTGTACGAGGAGAAGACACAAAACGATGAAGTCATTGCTCATCTGTCTGTGTTAGTATCTTGGCTAATGACACACATGGACCTCTTCATCTACCGAAGTGGAGCAGACAGCACAGTCTTTTCACATCAGTGTTACGTTATTATTTTGTGTTCTTGATGGACGTTGCTTTTTCCAATCTAAAACTCCTGCTGACTAATGTTCATCTTACAACACACTGAACTTTTATTACCCCAGTATTTTGTATGATTTAAAGGGACACATTTTACCCGATTAAACTACAACACTTCAGAGGAAGGGTATAAAACGTCCTTGTCACGGCCGTACCCACGATCCTTGGTACAGATCACGGGTACACCTGTGCCCTTCCCTGTGGCACAGTGTCCCCCCAGCCCCTACTCACCTCTCCTCTGCTCCGGTCCTGTCGAGGCTGCGCTCCTGCTGCCTGACTAGGCCACGCACTGCCCCGCTCACTAGGGCGTGCGCGCGCCAGCTCTTGAAGATTTAAAGGACAAGGGTCCACTTGATTGGGTCTCGTTTATCCGGCTTGCCCTTATATCCGGCACCTCCCTTCACTCCCGGCCGGAGTGAGTACTATGTTTATTTTTTTTATGTGCTGTCCATACTGGGGCCTCGTACTACACAGGGCTGGATGGCAGGCTATATACTAAAGGGGGTTGGCTATATACTAAAGGGGGCTGGCTGGCTATATACTACAGTTGGGCAGGCTATATACTTCAAGTGTGTCCACCCTTTCTTCTAGGAGGTTGTTCCTAACCATAGATCTCATGTAGCCTTGCACAAATTCCATGTTATCCCACACTCCCAAGGCTATCCCAAGACTCTTCATTTTATCCCAGACAGTCTGAATGATAATGTTGAGATCTGAGTTCTGTGGGACCAGATGACCACAAGATAGATCATTTTGATATTCACAGTATGTTACGGGTCATCTTGTGTTTTCTAGGAATAATGGTAAACCCTTAAGGCGTTCATTGGACCCCCTTAGTCCAATTCTTGATCTCCTCTGACCATGGGCTGTCCCTTCTCCTGACATCACAAGGGACACTTCCATCTGCGCATTACAGCCATACGTGCTGATGAGCTATCAAATCCTTAAAGAGGTCCATGACATTGGTAAAAGGTGTCATATTAGTGGAACAGCTGGAAACCCTGGATTGCTAGAACAATCGTTCCAATGTCCACTGATTCTATACAGTGACAGATGTGCCTGTTTGTCCAAGACTACACAGGACCCCCATTCTATTCTAAGTTTTAGACCCCCAAGACAATAAACTGTGAAACCTCTCCAAAAGACTGTCCCCTTGAGAAGACCCCCTTCCCTAACAGTGTCTTATTTTTTACATTACAGGCAGTCCCCTACTTAAGGACAGCCGACTTACAGACGACCCATAGTTACAGACAGACCCCTCTGCCCCCTGTGACTTCTGGTTAAGCTCTCTGGATTCAACTTAAGAACAAACCTACAGACCCTATCTTGTATGTAACGCGGGGACTGCCTGTATATGGAAAGCTACTTCCTTTACCTCCCCTTTAAAAGACCAATTTTTGGTGCAAAATTGGGCTGTTTAAAGAGGTTTCACTGTATCTGAATCAAAGGGACAACCTTATGAAGGATAATACACGGTGAATTCCAGGTATAATGTTTTCATTTTATTTTCTCATTACACTAGCCTTGCTCATTAGTATGATCTAGTGGGCATTAGTATGAATTATGGTTATTAGTATAATATAACGGTTATTAATATGATTATTCTGATATTTGGTTTCATAAAGTCTTCCAAATTCCAGCAAATGTGCTTGTAGATCCTTTATTTCATAGCTTTATAATAATAATAATAATCTGTATTTATATAGCGCCGTCATACTCCGTAGCGGTTTACAAATCATCATTCCACCTGCGGATATCATACACTTGTTAAATGTTCACGTATTTCACAACTATCACAATATAATTAGGCACAAAATGTGCCTATGAGAACTTTCCAGGACTATATTTGAACCATTGTGTGAACTCCCTAGGGTGCTTTTAAAAATGGAATTCCCTTTCACCCTCCCACACCGCTCCCTACACCCACAGAAACCCCCAAGGACCTAATCCAGGAACAGCAACATGAAGAATAGGCTGGAGCGGGTATAAAACAGAGATAAATACAATAAGATTCAAGCACATTTAAAGGCTATTTTTTATGGGATATGTTTTTTTAAAAATCTGCTTATAATTGTGACATTACGAAAAGGGAACAGATTTGTAGCCAGGCATGAGGGATTACTTGATAATTCTAGGTCACTTCTGAATGGTTTTGAAAAAATAAAACAATTATCACAGAACATGTAAATTTATGGACTGATTGGATAAGCAGGAAAATGGGTTATTCCAATTAAAAATGAGCCATTATATACAACATTAAATGGATCATTTTATTGTTCACCATTTGCTTTGTTTTGATCAGCCCCTCTCTTCATAATCAGTTCTCTACATAGGAGGCTGAAGGGTCTTCTGCACCCACATATCAATTCAGGGGGGTCATACGGAGACCTATGTACCCACATGTCAGTAGACTTTTTTATTAGTCCCTCTATGGGACATGAACAGCAATCATCAGATGGTATCTTCACTATAATTCCCTGTAGTACTGATGTATTGCAGGGTATTATCACTGTCTCCCTGTGCATAGGCTGATACAGAGATTGTAAGATCCATCTATTTGGGTTTTGACTATGGACAGTTCTGGGTTGCCATATCAACTATTGTCACCCATCAACAGCGGAATGGGGGGGTTGATCATGGGGGGGGGGGGCAATCCCCCAGGCGGCATTTGCATGAAGCAGACCACGGCATCTAACAGGTCAAGCACCTGCGATCAGAGCTCACACACAATGTGGGTGCTACACTGGGGTGTCAGCTGTTAGTAGCAAATGACATCCCGGCTTCCTGATATCGGCTCAGCTCCGGTGATGGATATATCCTTCTCTGAGCATCAATAGGTTAATGAAGTGTTTTGTTGTCCTCTTATTTGCTCCCTGAGGAAATTACTTTTACTGTATATCCATTGGCAACCAATCACAGAGCAGCTTTCAGTGTAAGAGAAAGCTTTCCAAAAAAAAGGACCCTACGATGTGTGTCTAAATGACAACAAGTGTGTCTAATGGCCACAGGAGCTTCCATTCTGATGTGGCCAGGGTATTAGATCCAGTGTAAGGCATTGGACTCACTTTTTTGCATTAGTATAGAAAAAACGTATTTTACCAACAAGTAATCGTCTAATAGAGATAAATCCAAGCTCACTACGTGGTCCATATACAGGGTGAATCAGTCCCAGAACACCCTTTTATTCAGAACCCAAAGGAAAATGAAATATCTGTATACCTCAGCAAGCAGTGGGTGAGGAGGCCCATCTTTTACGCTATGTCCATTGGGACTTCAGCTGCAATATTCAATCATGGGCAAGTTTTTTCGATGGGAAGGTGATTATCTAATATAACAAAGAAGACCAAAATTGTCGCAGAAATTGATTGCTGCAATCAGCTCCGCAATATATCCTGTGGTTAAAAAGTAATCAACACAGAAAGTTGCAACAACATTCAGGATCATAAATATTACAGTAATTCTTGCCTGTAGATTTACAGAATTAATATAAGCTAAAAAAAAAACATGAAAAACAGTCCAGGTCATGCCCCCTATGATATATCTCTCGGTGCTCGTAAGAAAAGGCTTTAGGCTTTAGGCACAGCTTGGAAAATTATCCAGCACTTCACGGGAGAATATCCACTTATGGCAGAGAAAAACTTTGTACGTATAAAATGTTTTTATCTGAATAAAGGGCGTAATTTATTATTGGCTGACTTATTCCCTGGTGATTTTCTGTATTGATGCTATGTTATAACAATAATAATAATAATAATCATTATTTATTTAGCGCCATCAGGTTCTGTAGCGCTTTACAGATTGCGGGGAACATATACAAATAGAATAAGATATTACAGAGTAACAACAGTCATATGAAACACAGATGGAATACAGGAAGTCCCCGGGTTACATACAAGATAGGGTCTGTAGGTTTGTTCTTAAATTGAGTTTGTATGTAAGTCGGAACTGTATATTTTATCATTGTAATCCCAGCCAGAACTTTTTTGGTCTCTGTGACAATTGGATTTTAAAAATGTTGGGTTGTCATAAAAATCAATATTAACACTAAAGCTTCATTACAGACACATTTGATAACTGTTAGAGCTGATTATTGTAGCCTAGGACTAAAGTACAATAAATTACCAATATCCAGGGGTCCGTTTGTAACTAGGGGTCGTATGTAAGTCGAGTGTTCTTAAGTAGGGGACCGCCTGTATTGTGTACAGTTTTGCGTATCAGTGTCTAAGAAGGACATAGTAGAATTGGAACGGGTGCAGAGAAGAGCAACCAGGATTATTAGGGGAATGGGGGAACTAGAATACACTGACAGATTACAAAATTTGGGATTATTCAGTTTAGAAAAAAGACGACTGAGGGGAGACCTCATTACAATGTACAAATACCTGAACGGACAGTACAAGGATCTCTCCAAAGATCTTTTTATACCTAGGCCTGTGACCAGGACAAGGGGGCATCCTCTACGCCTAGAGGAGAGGCGATTCTACCATCACCATAGACAAAGGTTCTTTACTGTAAGAGCAGTGAGACTATGGAACTCTCTGCCGCAGGAGGTTGTTATGGCGGACTCTATGTACATGTTCAAGAGAGGCCTGGATGACTTTCTGGAGAGAAAAAATATCACGGGTTATGGGGATAAAACATTTATTTAATTCTTAGAGGTTGGACTTGATGGACTTGCGTCTCCTTCCAGCCTTATATACTATGATTATATACTATGAAATATTTATTTATAATCCCATCCCATGGCAGACCCTCGACTCATGAAGAGTCACCCTTCAGCACTCAGGAGAGGAAAAACCCCCTGTGGAGGAAACCTCTAGGGAACCCATGGGTGAAGGATCGCCCTTCCTCTGGGCTTAGAGGGTTACTGCCAATACATATCTGTCACCCAGGTATCCGGGATCCCGAGCTCCAGGGCTCCATGCGTCCGGGGGTCCATGCGTCCGGGGGTGCACACGTCCAGGGGTGCACACGTCCAGGGGTCCATGCGTCCAGGGGTCCATGCGTCCAGGGGTCCATAGATCCACGGTTCTTCACGCCTTGACGTCCCATCACCCATTGCCTTCCCCTTCTGATTCAGAGGTCAATTTATCATAAATGGGAATACTGACATCAGCGCATCTATGAGGTCACACTCAGGATTCTGAAGGATTAACCCTTGAATGGCTGACAATATGTCTGACTACAGGGGGAATTAAAATGTCCTTGTCTCTTGTACTGGTAGTGTATGAATGAAACACCCTAATATCTACATATTTATCAGTGACGGCCTCACTCACTGCTTTTAATCTTATTTATTGGAACATATAACAATTAAAATTTTTTGGGGAAAAAATATTTGAATATTATATAAGGCTACAGATTTATCAGGGACCATGTAGAAGTTTCTTCTTGAAACTGTGGGGTTTATTGTTGGGGCACATGGTGTGAGCCTTTCTGTGTTTCATGAGGATGAAGGATAGTCCTATGATGACTTGCTGGGCTGACCACCACCATTGTAGCCAGTCCTATGTGACCTTAGGGCTCATGCACACAGACATGACACGTGTGCTAGACGGTGTTTCAGCGGTTATCACACAAGCTGCTGCTGGGTGCACAGGAGGCCGGCGGGCGCATTGATATGACATCATCCCACCTCCCGGCAAGAAGAGGGAGCAGTGAGGGAAAGTCAATATTGGGCCTCTGTGTACCAGGAAAGTGGCTCCTCTAGCACAGAGGTCCCCAACCGCCGGTCCGCGAACCAGGACCGGGCCGTTGGAGTTCATCAGCCGGTCCGCGCAGGGGCGGCACCGGCCAGCACTGAGCTCCCGCACCGGACGGGACCACGTTGCAGCCCTCCGTCCGGCACCTTGCTCCTCACCGCTGCCAGCACCTTGCGCCCACCCCCCGACGCCGCCGGCACCTTACAACGGCCCCCAGACCCTGCCGGCACCGAGCTCCCCCCTCTCCAGGCTTTCGGCTCCCCCTGCCCCCGCTCAAGCTCCAGTCTCCTTTCCCGCTCCCTCCGCTAACGTCCTCCCTGCTCCCGGCTCTCCGTCCCCCGCTCCCGGCTCTCCACTCCTGTCTCAACCTGTCTCTGCTAACGCCCCCCCATCCCTCCAGGCTCTCGGCTCCCTGCCCCTGCTCAAGCTCCACGCTCCCCTACTGCTTCCTCCGCTCTCGGCTCTACGCTCCCTCTGCCACCCCGCTCCCGGTTCTCGGCTCTTGACCTACCCGCTTCCGACTCTCTGCTCCCGGCTCCCCTTCCACTCCCGTCTCAACCCGGCTCCACTAACCTCCCCCCCTCCAGGCTCCCGGCTCCCTGCTCCCCCTGCCCCCGCTTAAGCTCCAGGCTCCCTAGCCTCCCGGCTCTCACGACCTACTCGCTCCCGGCTACCTCACCGCGCCACCACCGCTGCAGGACAAGGCACCAAAATTTCCAAGAACACAATAGGTAAGGTTACTTTATCTTTGCATATATATGTGTAATATGTGTATATATGTGTATATATGTGTAAATATATGTAATATGTGTGTGTGTATATATGTGTGTTTGTATATATGTATATGTGTGTGTGTATATATGTATGTTTATGTATGTGTATATGTGTATATGCTGTATCTACTGTTTGTCTATGTGTATATTTGCTGTATGTATATGCAGCATTTGTGATATTTGTGATATTTATCAGGGCTTCTATTTTGTACTACATGGCAGTACTCGGTATGCGTTTTATACTACTTGGCGGTACGTTGTATCTATTTTATAATACTTGGTGGCATGCTGTGTGCATTTTATACTACATGGCGGTATTCTGTATGCATTTTATACTACATGGTGATACGCTGTATGCATTTTATACTACATGGTGATACGCTGTATGCATTTTATACTACATGGCGATACGCTGTATGCATTTTATAGTACACGGTGATACGCTGTATGCATTTTATACTACATGGCGGTATCTGTATGCATTTATCTACATGGTGATACGCTGTACGCATTTTATACTACTGGCGGTATTCTGTATGCATTTTATACTACATGGCGGTATTCTTTGCTATGTTTTAATACTACATGCGGTATTCTCTATGCATTTTTATACACATGGGACGTACGCTGTATGCATTTTATACTACATGGCGATACGCTGTATTCATTTTATACTACATGACGTATTCTCTGTATGCATTTTAACTACATGGCAACTCTGTATGCATTTTAACTACATGGTGATACGCTGTATGCATTTTGCATTGCTTATTTTTACACCAAACCAATATGATGGATCTGGGTCCGGAACTCCCTGATATCTTATATTATAAGCTCCACCCCCCCCCCCCCCCATAACCCCACCCCATCATGACCAAGCCCTGCCCCCATCCCCACCAGGCCCATGGAAAACTGGTCTAGCTTAAAGCCGGTCCCTGGTGCAAAAAAGGTTGGAACCATATGTCTGACTACAGGGGGAATTAAAATGTCCTTGTCTCTTGTACTGGTAGTGTAATGAAATGAAACACCCTAATATCTAATATTATCAGTGACGGCCTCACTCACTGCGTTTAATCTTATTTAGTGGAAAAAATATACAATTAAAATTTTTGGGGAAAAAAATATTTGAATATTATATACGGTACAGATTTATCAGGGACCATGTAGAGGTTCTTCTTGAAACTGTGGGGGTTTATTGTTGGGGCACATGGTGTGCCTTTCTGTGTTTCATGAGGATGAAGGATAGCCTATGATGACTTGGCGGCTGACCACCACCATTGTAGCAGTCCTATGGAACCTTAGGGCTCATGCACACAGACATGACACTGTGTGCTAGACGGTGTTCAGCGGTTATCACACAAGCTGCTGCTGGGCGCACAGGAGGCCGCGGGCGCATTGATATGAATCATCCCACCTCCGGCAAGAAGAGGGAGCATGAGGGAAAGTCAATATTGGGCCTCTGTGTACCAGGAAAGTGGCTCCTCTAGCACAGAGGTCCCCAACCGCCGGTCCGCGAACCAGGACGGGCCGTTGGAGTTATCAGCCGTCCGCGCAGGGGCGGCAACGGCCAGCACTGAGCTCCCGCACCGGACGGGACCACGTTGCAGCCCTCGCCGACCTGCCCTCACCGCTGCCAGCACTTGCGCCCAACCCCCGACGCCGCCGGGCTTACACGGCCCCCGACCTGCCGGGACACGAGCTCCCCCCTCGCCAGGCTTCGGCTCCCCCTGCCCCCGCTCAAGCTCCAGTCTCCTTCCCTCCCTCCGCTAACGTCCTCCTGCTCCCGGCTCTCCGCCCCTCCCCCGCTCCCGGCTCTCCACTCCTGTCTCAACCTGTCCTCTGCTAACGCCCCCCATCCCTCCAGGCTCTCGGCTCCCTGCCCTGCTCAATCCACGCTCCCTACTGCTCCTCCGCTCTCGGCTCACGCTCCCTCTGCCACCCCGTCCGGTTCTGGCTCTTGACCTACCGCTTCCGACTCTCTGCTCCCGGCTCCCCTTCCACTCCCGTCTCAACCGGCTCCATAACCCCCCCTCCAGGCTCCCGGCTCCCGCTCCCCCTGCCCCCGCTTAAGCTCCAGGTCCCTAGCCTCCGGCTCCACGACCTACTCGCTCCCGGCTACCTCACGCGCCACCACCGCTGCAGGACAAGGCACAAAAAAAATTCCAAGAACACAATAGGTAAGGTTACTTTATCTTTGATATCTATGTGTAATAGTGTATATATGTGTATATATGTGTAAATATATGTAATATGTGTGTGTGATAATATGTGTGTTTGTATAAATGTATATGTGTGTGTGATATTATGTATGTTTATGTATGTGTATATGTGTATATGCTGTATCTACTGTTTGTCTATGTGGTATATTTGCTGTATGTATATGCAGCTTTGTTGATATTGTGATATATCAGGGCTTCTATTTTGACTACATGGCAAGTACTCGGTATGCGTTTTATACTACTTGGCGGTACGTTGTATCTTTTAATACTTGGTGGCATGTGTGTGCATTTTAACTAATGGCGGTATTCGTATGCATTTTATCTACATGGTGATACGCTGATGCATTTTATACTACATGGGTGATAGCTGATGCATTTTATACTACATGGTGATACGTGTATGCATTTTATACTACATGGCGATAACGCTGTATGCAATTTATAGTACACGGTGATTACGCTATATCATTGAGACGATACGCTGTAATGCATTTTACACGGATACGCTTACATAACGGTGATCGTCTATATGGCATTTTATATTACTACATGGCGGTATCCTGTAATGCATTTAATTACATGGTGGATACGCGTACGCATTTTATTACTACTGGCGGTTTCTGTATGCATTTTCATACTAATACTCTGCGGTATTCTTCTATGTATTTTTATACTACATTGGGTAGTCTCCTATGCATTTTTAAATACACAGGGCGTACGCTGTATTCATTTTATACTACAATGGCGATACGCCGTAAGTTCATTTTATACTACTGACGTATTCTCTGTATGCATTTTAACTAATGGCAAATACGCTGTATGCATTTTTATACTACATGGTGATACGGCTGTATGCATTTTGCATTGCTTATTTTTACAACCAAACCATATGATGGATCTGGTCCGGACACGCCCTGAATCTTAATATTATAAGCTCCACCCCCCCCCCCCCCATACCCCACCCCATATGACAAAGCCCTGCCCCCATCCCCACCAGGCCATGGGAAAACTGGTCTAGCTTAAAGCCGGTCCCTGGTGCAAAAAAGGTTGTGAAACCTCTGCTCTAGCAGACAGAACTGAGGTGAGGGGAGGGGGAGGAGGATTATAAGTTATGTTTGTCAGTAATGTGTATGTATGTAGAGCATGTGTCAGTAATGTGTATGGATGTAGGACATGTGTCAGTTAATTTGTATGTAGTGGAGAGTATGTGTCAGTCAGTGTATGATGTAGAGTTGTGTCAGTAATGTGTTAGTGTAGAGCATGTGTTCAGTAATGTGTATGTTGTAGAGCATGTGTCAGTAATGTTTGTGTATGTAGAGATGTTCATAGTGTTTATGTATGTAGAGTATGTGTTCCAGTAATGTGTATGTATGTAGAGAGTGTCAGTAATTTGTATGTGCAAACACCCCCACGGGGCCTAGCTTTTCTCGGGGCCTGGAGTAGCCCGGGCCCCGCAAGTACCTGAGTGGTGGCCGTTGCGGGCCTAGGCACGCTAGTGTTCACGGTTGAGCTGGTAGGGGACCGGAGGGACTGTTCCTACACCTGGCAGGTCTCAGCAGGTGTCTTGGCAAGAAATGATGAGGGAGGGCTGCATGGCGGTCTCCCTGGGGCAACCCCTTTGGTGGTGGATTGGGTTATGGTCTCTGTTGTGTGGACAGGGTGCCTTGATGATGACAGCGTAGTAGCAGGGAACAACGAGGCAGACGTTGAACCCAAAAAAAAAAAAAAAAACTTACAGTTCTTTATTGGAACCGACAGGAACCGCAGCAACGTGCCTTAAGAATTGTTTAGAAAAAAATTTTTGGCCCCCTGAATGCAGTTGAGGGAGCCACAGGATGGAGAGCATCCAGCCTGGATGCAAGGGCAGGCTGCAGATAGCTGTGTTCTAGAAGGATGCTTCAGCTTGTCCTGGATTGTTCAGGTATCACCCCTTGAGTAGGATGATACCCTTTCCTCACACTATCTATTAGCTCCACCTTCAGGCAGGGAGCTGGCTCACCTGCTCTTGGTCTTGTGGGCTAGCTGCACCAGACCTCCTCGGAGTCTCTACTGATATTCCAGTCTGCTTCTGAGCTACGGCTCACTAACTCATCTCTTCTTTCAACTCCTGGGTCTGTCTCCTTCTATCAGTTTACTGCCCAGGGTTTTGTTACCCCCACTGTCAGAGGGGGCTACTCCTCCCATTACCTCTACTCACAGAGCTTAGGATAACCTGTGATTGGATGAACTCTTTAGAATTATCAAAGAATTAACTCCTGCCTACGCAGCAAGATCTACCACTACAATGCCCATCTTGTGAGGTAGTTGGTTGATGTAGTGACCTGCTGTGGGTTGAACAGGACCCTTCACAGCTGCAAGCTACATGGTGGGGACGTATTCCGCAACCCCCCTCTGCCTTGCATCGGCGAGGGGGTGTGCATATGTATGTAGAGTATGTGTCATTAATGTTGTGCAACACCCTCCCCGATGCAATGGCGGGTAGTGCTTTGCGAATCGTCCCACCTGTGTAACACCCACATTACACTATGGTCCTTATATGACAGGGAAATTGCAGTGGTTTCCTGCCCTGGCAGCCAGTGTTAATCTGTGATGTAATATGTAACCATGTCGGTTTACATCCTGTCTTTGTGCCCTGAGAGGTAATTGGGATTATCAGCCACCACCTGACCCAAAGGGAGGTAATTAAAACCCCCTGGCCATGAATGTGCTGGGGTCTTAGAGCGAAGTCCTCTCAGGAGAGAGAGATAGCAGTCTCTCCCAGAAGGGAGAAGAGACCGGTCCTAGTCATCCCTCTGGTTCCCGCAGGACGCAAGCAGAGGTAGTTAGCTGAGCAGCATCCAGAGTCTCTAGCACACCATACCATTGCAGGAAAGACCAAGCCCCTTCCTGAAGTGGAAGATATACTAGAGCAGTGTAAGTGAGGAAAGGGGTATCATCCTACCTTCAAGGGTGATACCGAAGAGATCCGACAGAGCCTGAAGCCTCCTCTAAGGGACCCATCTGCCTCCCATCCTGCCCTATACATCCCAGGCTGGTGACTACATCCTGTGGCTCCCGCCAAATACTCTCCAGTACGAGCACCATCTTGTTAAAGGCACGTTGGCTGATGTTCCTGTCGGTTCCAATCAAGAACCTGTAAGTGTTTTCTGTTCAACCTCTGCCTCCGTCTGGTCCCTGCTACTACCCCTCCTCATCACCGGCACCTGTCCACACCAGAGACTCTCACTTCGGGGATGATACGGGTTGCCCCCAGGGAGATCCCTATAGCAGCCGCTCCCTATTTTTCTTGCCAACACCACCCTGCTGGAGACCTGCCCGGCTTTAGGACATCCCTCCTGTTCCCCGTACCAAACCGTGACAATAGCGTGCTTAGGCCCGCAACCGCCAGCCACTCCGTACCCCAGAAAGTACGCTGGCCCGGCTGTCTCCAGGCCTCAACTCAGGGCTAGGCCCCGGTGGGGATGTTGCACGTGGCGCACACAGGATTGGATCTTCTGTGCCTTATTACGGCATTAAAGACTTTCCTTGTATTAAAAACTTGCTGCTAACCTGCTGCCATCCGGTTAGGCCCAAGTAATTGGTGGTGTTTCTGGATTGAACTGTGCTAAGGCTGCCACGTGCTTCGAGCGCCCTTCCAAGCACTCAAGGTGGTTAATCCTTGCAAGAACTGTGGTCAGCTCTGCTACATCCGGCGGCTGCCACGCCTGAAGAGTTTTTATTAACCTCAGAAACTGTGGCGCAGCAAGTAATTCCAGCCCCGCCAACAACTTTCAGCTGGCGGAAACCCAGAGACATCGCTACGCTCCGCCCCCGCGTATGGCGGCGAATACCTGCCTCAGCGCTCTTTGGCGCAGCAGAAAATTCACCCGCCACAACTCCTTGCGGGAAATACTCAAGGCTCCGCCGCCCCCCCCTCTGCGCGAAACTCTCCCGCGCTGGCACGGCCAGTGAGAGCCCACGAGTACCTCAGAGTCAGCGCAGCGGGCCCCATCCATCATCAAAGAGGTTAATCGCCATCTTGGATTTCTCCCTTGCTGTCCCTGTCCTGCCGACATGCCGCACACGGTCCTTCGAATGAAGAACCAAGTTCGCATGGCTTCCCACGAGCCTCGGGCCCCTTCCCTGCTGCACACCGCTTACTGCTTCTCCCTACGCAGTCCTTCAATGGCGGATTCTCCACGAGCGGCTGCCTCCTCCCGATGACGGACGCCTGAGGGACCAACCGGATGTGAGACCATGGCCCCCAGGCCAGATCAAAGTGACTGTGAACTATATCTATCTCCCTTAGCCCCAGCGGGGTAAAAAAAAAGAAAAAAAAAACAGTCCCGGCCTCCCTGCAGAGGGTCAACATCTCCCCATAGGAGTCCCGGTTACAAAAGACTCTCTAAAGGGGCCTGACCCTATCTAATGCTGTCTGATGGTCCTGCGTAAGTACATCCCGGACCACCTGCCTACGGGGCCCAGGCTGTCCCGGTGAGCACGCCTACCAGCTACAGAGGTTACCACCGCCAGCTACAACAGCGCCCCCAAGAGCTTACATGTCAGTCCAGGAAAACCACTACTTCCCGCTTTCAGCAGTGGAGAGTTACAGCTCCTGCGTCCCATCATCATTCGCTCCACAGCGCCCCCAGCCGACAAAGTTCAGCCAAGAAGTGCCTGTCTCCTTCCTTTGGCTGAGATGGCCCGCCGCCACCAAAGATTACTCCCTGCTGTTTCCCGCCCGCTTCTGGGGTGTTCCAGTCAGCATTTCAGTTTCTACCAAACAAGGTCTTGCATTCAGTGACGGTTTCAACACTGCTTTCTTCACCCAGCTGATGTGTCCCTGGCTGCAGTTTCCTGCTCCCATGCCTGCAGCCTTGCGCTTGAGCAGCAAATGCGAGTAAACCCCTGACGGGCTGTGCCCCTTTCAGGTACTGTACTATTACAATTGTAATATTTATCTCCATTTTTCCCCAAGAGCCCGAGAACTGTCCCTGAGACTCTTACCCTTAGTTACTCATGTCAAGAATTATACATTGTCCTGTTGCTAGATAGCCCACCTTCCCTGCCCCGCATCAATTTCTTCAAAGTATCTGTCCCTCTACACAGAGAGGAGACCTTTGCTTCTTCGTTGCACTTTTCGCCTCACTCAATGGCTGTACCCAGAAGATGGACTTGGTTGGTAGAGACCTCTGGGAGACTGTGCCAGGATACTCCATGGACAAGTTTTGCCAGGTCTATTGACTATTATTTTGCACTTAATGCCTTCCTTTAGGTATGGACCTTCTTTGGGCACTTTTTATGCCTTTCTTTGCAGAAAAGAGACATTTGCTACCGTGCTACCCTGAGTAGACTATCTACTTCTGTAACGTTGGGAACGTTCAAGATGTTTACCCATTGGCCTGCTAATCCAATGTGATTTGCCAAATGTTTGCACACTGTCATATCGGCCAGTTAAGTCTGCTTAAACCCTTTCATGGCTTTTCAGGTTAGTGTGGCTGTGTCGGACCCCCCGTCCCCCCCCCCCCCCCCCCCTTCTTGTACAACACTGACCGCACCTGATTCCTCAACTGAGGTTTGCACTGGGGGTAGTCCGTAAACTGCGGTGCCTACGGGGAACCGGGGGTGTTACACATAGCACCTGGCTTCCACCCAGAACAATGGGTAAGGATCCAGTCAGGAGGTCTTGTGTCCGCATTCTAACGCAATGCAGATGACCCTTACATAATTGCCGCCAGGGAAGAAGCGTTGATAAAACCATATTACAAGGCCTTGGTGCAAGGGTGGATTACAGGACATGAAACACACCTTTCCTACTGTAAATTTTCGGTTTAATGGCGTCAGCGCCCAACTGTCATACGCTAACATATTTTTGTCTTATCCGACACCAACCCAGTGCCTGTCTCCATGACCATGGGCGGTTTGTCCCTACACCCTCTAATAGCCTGCACTCCCGAAGTGCCTTTGGCCCCTCTGCCCCAAACCAAATCTGTAGTGCGGCCGAGGGCGGCTCTTACAATGCCCCCGGGTATGCAACACCCTCGCCGATGCAATGCGGGTTAGTGCTTGCGAATCGGACCACCTGTAGGTACACCACTAACACTACTGGTCCTATATGTATCAAGTGGAAATTGCAGTGGTTATCCTGGCTTTCAGGCAGAGTTATCTGTGATAATTATGTCACCAATGTCTGTGTTACATCCTGTCTTTGTGCACTGAGAGGTAGACTTGAGGGATCGCCACCCCCTTACCAAAGGAGGTAAGAAAACCCCCGGCAGGTAATGTTCTGGGTCTTAGAGAGAAGTCTCTCGCAGTAGTAGATAGAGCAGTCTCCTCCCGAATGGAGAGAGAACCGGTCCTAGTCAGCCCTCTGGTTCTCATGACGCAAGCAGAGAGATTATCTGATCAGCAGCTCAGAGTCTCAGCACACCATACCATGCAGGAAGTCTAGCCCCTGCCTGAAGTGGAAGATAAGACTCAAGCTGTGTATTGAGGAAGGGGTATCATCCTCCTCAAGGGTGATCCTGAAGAAGCAGGACCGAGCGAAGCCCTCCTCTAAGGACCCAGCTGCCTCCAAGCCTGCCCTATAACACCCGGCTGGTGAACTACACATCCTGTGGCTCCCTCCAAATACCTCTCCGTACTCCACCATCTTGTTAAAGGAAACGTTGCTGATGTTCCTGTCGGTGCAAAAAGCACGTGTGTTTCGTTTTCAACTCTGCTCCGTCTGGTCCCTGCTACTACCCCTGCCCTTCAGCACCGCACCCTGTCCAGCAAACATAGACCTCACTCGGGATATTAAGGGGTTGGCCCCAGTGAGATCCGCTAATAGCAGCCGCTCCTCATCTTTTATTGCCAACCCACCCTGGCGGGAGACCTGCCCAGGCTGTAGTACATCCCTCCGGTTCCCCCCCGTACCAAGCACCGGGACAATACGTGCTTATGCCGCAACCGCCAGCCACTCCGGTACCTTGCGGGCCCCGCTGGCTCCCAGGCCTCCCACCTCAAGGCTAGCCCCGGTGGGGAGTTGCATTTTATATTTAGAGCATGTGTCAGTAATGTGTGTGTATGTAGAGTAATGTTTCAGTATGTGTTGTATATGTAAGCATGTGTCCGTATGTGCGTATGTAGAGAGGTGTCAGTATGTGGTGTGTATGTAAGCATGTATCAGTAATTGTGTATTGTAAGCATGTGTCCAGTACTGTGTTGTAGGTACTGTAGTGTCAGTAATGTGTGTGTATGCGACAATGTGTCAGTATGTGTGAATATGTAGAGCATGTGTCGTAATGTATGTTACATGTAGAGCATGTGTCAGTAATGTGTGTATATGTAGATGCATGTGGTCATACTGTGGTGTATGTGAAGGAAGCGGTCGTTGTCATGTGCCATAGTAAACAGAGCCTGAAGGGCCTTCTGTATAGTTGAAGGCTCACATTGCTCAGGTGTGTAAGGGGAGGCGAGGGTCTTCTTCACCCCATATACGTTCAGAGGGGTCAGATTGGAGGACCTAGTACCCACTTGTCCTTACACTTTTTTTTATTAGTCCTCTATGGACCGGAACAGCAAGCATCAGATGGGAAAAACATCCTTCATTATGTCCCTTTAGTAGTGATGTATTGCAAGGGTATTATCACTGTCCACGCCCTTGCATAAGCTGTCAGATATTGGTAAGATCCATTTTTGTGATATACATTATTGCTGTGGGAGCTTGTATCTAGTGATTCTGGTGGAGCGTATACAGTGATTGCTGGGGGAGCTGTTTACGGTGGTTGCTGTTGGAGCTGTAGACCGTTATTGCTGGGGACTGTATATAGTGGTTTCTGGTGACTGTAGATATATTTTATTGCTGGGGGAGCTGTATATAGTGTGCTGGGGGCGCTGTATACATGATTGCTGGGGGAGCTGTATACGGTGGTTGCTGGGGGAAGCTTATACGGTGGTTGCTGGGGGGAGCTGTATACATGCTTGCGGGGAGAGCGGTATCAGTGGTTGCTGGGGGAGCTGTATATAGGATTGCTGGGGAGCCTATACATGATTGCCTGTGGAGCTGTATATAGTATTGCTGGGGAGCTGTATAAGTGGTTGTGGGGGACGTATACACTGTTTGCTGTGGAGCTGTATAATGGTTTTGCTGGGGGAGCGTTATATAAGTGATTGCTGGGGAGCTGTATATAAGTGATTGCTGGGAGCTGTATAGTAGTGATTGCTGGGGGGAGCGTTATATGATTGCTGGGAGCGGTATATAGTGATTGCTGTGTGCTGTATATGTGATTGGTGGGGGAGCGTATATAGTGATTGCTGGGGTCTGGATATAGTGATTGCTGGTGGAGCATTATATAGTTGGTTGCGGGGAGCTTTATAACAGTGATTGCTGGTTGGCCTGTATATAGTGGATTGCTGGGGGGGCCTCTATATTTGATTGCTGGGGGAGCTGGATATAGTGATTGCTGGGAGCTGTATATTCTGATTGCTGAGCTGTATGCCAGTGATTGCTGAGGAGAGTATAATAGTGGTTTGCTGGGGGATCTGATATAACTGATTGCTGGGAGCCTGTATAAAGGGTTGATTGCTTGTGGGTAGGGGTATATTATACTGTTCCATGGCCTGTACTCATTCAATAGGGGGGCCTTCATCACCGGATCTTGCGCCCAGGGGCCCCCAACAACCTAAATCCGAGCCTGGCTGTATGTATTTTGTACTACATTGCGGTACGCGGTATTCATCTGTTGCGTTGCTGATACGCTGTATCATTTTATCTACATGCGATACGCTGTATGCTTTTACTAGTACACGGTGATACTCTATAGGCATTTTATACTACATGGCTGGTAACTGTATGCATTTATTCTAAATGGTGATCGCTGTGACCATTTTATACTACTGGCGATGTCTGTATGCATTATATAAGTCACGTAATGCTTAGACTAACATGGCGGTATATCTTGTATGTATTTTTAATACTACATGGTGGAGTAGGTGTACGCATTTTAAATACTACATGGGCGTATTCTGTATGCATTTATAGCATGGAGTCTAATGGTTCGTACGCGTATTTATTCATTTTATACTATGCGATAGTGACTGATTTACATGGATCGCTGTATGACATGACGTTTAGAGTTCATACAATGGCACATACTCGCTGTATGCATTTATAACTACATGTGATACGCTGTGCATTTTGCATTGCTATGTTTACACCACACCATATGATGGATCTGGTCGTACACTCCCTGATCTCTTATATATAAGCTCCATCCCCCCCACCCCATAACCCCACCCCATATGACCAAGCCCTGCCCCCATCCCCACCAGGGCCCATGGAAAACATGGTCTGCTTAAAGCCGGTACCGTTGAGTGCAAAAAAGGTTGGAATTTTATACTACATGGTGATACGCTGTATGCATTTTATACTACATGGCGATACGCTGTATGCATTTTATAGTACACGGTGATACGCTATATGCATTTTATACTACATGGCGGTATCCTGTATGCATTTATACTACATGGTGATACGCTGTACGCATTTTATACTACATGGCGGTATTCTGTATGCATTTTATACTACATGGCGGTATTCTCTATGTATTTTATACTACATGGCGGTATTCTCTATGCATTTTATACTACATGGCGATACGCTGTATGCATTTTATACTACATGGCGATACGCTGTATGCATTTTATACTACATGACGGTATTCTGTATGCATTTTATACTACATGGCAATACGCTGTATGCATTTTATACTACATGGTGATACGCTGTATGCATTTTGCATTGCTTATTTTTACACCAAACCAATATGATGGATCTGGTCCGGACACTCCCTGATATCTTATATTATAAGCTCCCCCCCCCCCCCCCCATAACCCCACCCCATATGACCAAAGCCCTGCCCCCATCCCCACCAGGCCATGGAAAACTGGTCTAGCTTAAAGCCGGTCCCTGGTGCAAAAAAGGTTGGAAACCTCTGCTCTAGCAGACAGAACTGAGGTGAGGGGAGGAGGGAGTGAGGATATACAGTATGTGTCAGTAATGTGTATGTATGTAGAGCATGTGTCAGTAATGTGTATGTATGTAGAGCATGTATCAGTAATGTGTATGTATGTAGAGTATGTGTCAGTAATGTGTATGTATGTAGAGTATGTGTCAGTAATGTGTATGTGCAACATCCCCCACCGGGGCCTAGCCTTTTCTCGGGGCCTGGAGTCAGCCGGGGCCCGCAGTACCTGAGTGGCTGGCCGTTGCGGCCTAGGCACGCTAGTGTCACGGTGCTTGGTATGGGGGACCGGAGGGCTGTCCTACAGCCTGGCAGGTCTCCAGCAGGGTGGTGTTGGCAAGAAATGATGAGGGAGAGGCTGCTATAGCGGTTCTCCCTGGGGCAACCCTTTGGTGTGGATTGGGTATGGGTCTCTGTGTGGTGGACAGGGTGCCCGTGATGATGACAGCCGTAGTAGCAGGGAACAGACGGAGGCAGACGTTGAACAAAAAAAACTTACAGTTCTTTATTGGAACCGACAGGAACCGCAGCAACGTGCCTTAAAAGAATGGTAGATTGCTGAGATGCAGTTGGAGGGAGCCACAGGATGTAGATCATCAGCCTGGATGCAAAGGGCAGGCTGGCAGATAGCTGTGTTCTAGAAGGATGCTTCAGCTTGTCCTGGATTGCTTCAGGTATCACCCTTGAAGGTAGGATGATATCCCTTTCCTCACTACTAGCTATTAGCTCCACTCTTCAGGCAGGGAGCTGGCTCACCTGCTCTTGGTCTGGTGTGCTAGCTGCACAGACTCCTCTGAGTCTCTACTGGATTAATTCCAGTCTGCTTCTGAGCTACTGCTCAGCTAACTCATCTCTTCTTCAGACTCCTGGGTCTGACTCTCCTTCTATAAGTTTACTGACCAGGGTTTTGTTACACCCACTGGTCAGATGGTGGCTACTCCTCCAATTACCTCTCAGCTCACAGAGATTAGGATAACACCTGTGATTGGATGACACATCTTAGAATTATCAAAGAATTAACTCCTGCCTTACCAGGCAGGATCTACCACTACAATGCCCATCTATGTGAGGTATTTGTTATGTAGTGACCTGCTGTGGGGTTGAACAGACCCTTCACAGGCTGCAAGCTACATGGTGGGACGTATTCGCAACCACTCCTCTGCCTTGCATCGGCGAGGGTGTTGCATATGTATGTAGAGTATGTGTCAGTAATGTGTGTGCAACACCCTCGCCGATGCAATGGCGAGGTAGTGCTTGCGAATACGCCATGGAAAACACTGCGTCATGCTTAAAGCGGGTCCTCTGTGCAAAAAGGTTGGAACCTTTGCTCTAGAACGACAGAACTGAGGTGAGGGGAGGAGGGAGGAGGATATACAGTATGTGTTCAGTAATGTGTATGTATGATAGAAGCATGTGTCAGTAATGTGTATGGTATGTAGAGCCAGTGTGTCAAGTAATGTGTCATGATGGAGGGAGTGTCAGTAATGGTATGTAGTAGAGTATGTGCAGTAAGGTGTATGGATGTGACGCATGTGTCTAACCTGTGTATGTGCTGTAGAGCAGTGTGTAAGTATGTGGTATGTAGAGCAGTAGTCAGGAATGTGTATGTTAGTAGAGTATGTGTAGTAATGTGTATGTATGTAGAGTAGTCGTCAGTATGTGTATGTGCAACATCCCACCACCGGGATAGCATTTTCGCGTGGCCTGGAGGCAGCCGGGGCCCGGACAGTACGCGGTGGCTGGCCGTTGCGGCCTAGGCACGCTAGTGTCACGGTGCTGGTATGGGGGACGAGGGCTGGCTACAGCATGGCAGGTCTCCAGCAGGGTGGTGTTGGCAAGAAATGTGGAGGGAGAGGCTGCTAAGCGGTTCTCCCTGGGGCATACCCTTTGGTGTGGATTGGGTATGGGTCACTCTCGGTGGTGGGACAGGGTGCACGTGATGATGACCGCCGTAAGTAGCAGGAACAGACGGAGGCAGACGTTGAACAAAAAAAACTTCAGTTTCTTTATTGGAACGACAGGAAGCAGCAACGTGGCTTAAAAGAATGGAGATTGCTGAGATGCAGTTGGAGGGAGCCACAGGTGTAGATCATCAGGCCTGGATGCAAAGGGCAGGCTGGCAGATAGCTGGTTCTAGAGGATGCTTCAGCTGTACTGGATTGCGTCAGGTATCACCTTGAAGTAGGATGATTCCCTTTCATCCTACTAGCTATTAGCTCCATCTTCAGGCAGGAGCGGCTCACTGCTTGGTCTGGTGTGCTAGCTGCACAGACTCCTCTGAGTCTTACGGATTAATTCCAGCTGCTTCTGAGCTACTGCTCAGCTAACTCATCTCTTCTTCAGACTCCTGGTTGACTCTCCTTCTTAAGTTTACTGACCAGGGTTTTGTTACACCCACTGGTCAGATGTGGCTACTCCTCCAATTACCTCTCGCACAGAGATTAGGATAACACTGTGATTGGATGACACATCTTAGAATTATCAAAGAATTAACTCCTGCTTACCAGGCAGGATCTACCACTACATGCCCTCTTGTGAGGTATTGTTATGTAGTGACCTGTGGGTGTGAACAGACCTTCACAGGCTGCAAGCTACATGGTGGGACGTATCGCAACCACTCCTCTGTCCTTGCATCGGCGAGGGTGTTGCAGATGTATGTAGAGTATGTGTCGTAATGTGTGTGCACCCCTCGCCGATGCAATGGCGAGGTATGCTTGCGAATACGTCCCACCTGTAGGTAACACCACATTACACTACATGGTCCTATAGGATCAAGGGGAAATTGCAGTGGTTAATCCTGCCTGGCAAGGCAGAGTTACATCTGTGATGTAATTATGTCAACCAATGTCTGTGTTACATCCTGTCTTTGTGCACTGAGAGGTAATTGGAGGAGCAGCCACCACCTGACCAAAGGGAGGTAATAAAACCCCCTGGCCAGGAATGTTCTGGGGTCTTAGAGAGAAGTCTCTCTCAGGAGAGAGAGGAGAGCAGTCTCTCCCAGAAGGGAGAAGAGACCGGTCCTAGTCAGGCCCTCTGGGTCTGCAGGACGCAAGCAGAGAGTAGTTAGCTGAGCAGCAGCTCAGAGTCTCTAGCACACCAGACCAGTGCAGGAAGAGCCTAGCCCCTGCCTGAAGTGGAAGATAAGACTAGAGCTAGTGTAGTGAGGAAAGGGGTATCATCCTACCTTCAAGGGTGATACCTGAAGAGATCCAGGACCGAGCTGAAGCCTCCTCTAAGGACCCAGCTGCCTCCCAGCCTGCCCTATACATCCAGGCTGGTGAACTACATCCTGTGGCTCCCTCCAAATACCTCTCCAGTACTCCACCATCTTGTTAAAGGCACGTTGCTGATGTTCCTGTCGGTTCCAATAAAGAACTGTAAGTGTTTCTGTTCAACCTCTGCCTCCGTCTGGTCCCTGCTACTACCCCTGCCTTCATCACCGGCACCCTGTCCAGCACCCAGAGACTCTCACTCGGGATATTAAGGGGTTGCCCCAGGGAGATCCGCTATAGCAGCCGCTCCCTCATCTTTTCTTGCCAACACCACCCTGCTGGAGACCTGCCAGGCTGTAGGACAGCCCTCCGGTTCCCCCGTACCAAGCACCGTGACAATAGCGTGCTTAGGCCGCAACCGCCAGCCACTCCGGTACCGCGGGCCCCGGCTGTCTCCAGGCCTCACCTCAAGGGCTAGGCCCCGGTGGGGGATGTTGCAAGTGGCGTCACGAACAGGATTGATACTTCTGTGCCTTATTACGGCATTAAAGACTTTCCTTTATTAAAAAGACTGTGCTGCCTAACCCTGCTGCCATCCGGGTTAGGCCCAAGTAATTGTGTGTTTCTGGATTGAACTGTGTTAATGCTGCCACGTGCTGTCGAGCGCCGCTCCAGCACTCAAGAGGTTAATCCTTGCAAGAACTGTGTCAGCTCTGCTACATCCGGCGCTGCCACGCCTGAAGATTTTTACCTCAGAAACTGTGGCGCAGCAAGTAATTCCAGCCCGCCAAAACTTTCACTGGCGGGAAACCCAGAGACATCGCTAAGCTCCGCCCCCCGCGTATGGCGCGAATCCTGCCTCAGCGCGCTGTGGCGCAGCAGAAAATTCAGCCCGCCACAACTCCTGGCGGGAAAGACTCAAGCTCCGCCCTCTGGCGCGAAACTCTCCCGCGCTGCAACGCCAGTGAGAGCCCACGAGGTACCTCAGAGTCAGCGCAGCCGCCATCCAGCATCAAAGAGGTTAATCGGCCATCTTGGATTTCTCCACGTGCTGTCTCCTGTCCTGCCGACATGCCGCACAGCCTTCGAAATGAAGAACCAAGTGTCGCATGGCTTGCCCACGAGCCTCGGGCCCCTTCCTCTGCTGCACCGCTTACTGCTGTCTCCCATACGCAGTCTTCAATGGCGGATTCTCCACAGCGGCTGCCTCCTCCGATGACGGACCTCCTGAGGACCACCGCGGATGTGAGTACCATGGCCCCCAGGGCCTATATCACAGTGACTGTGACTATATCTCCCTTAGCCCCAGCTGGGGTACAGTCCGGCCTCCCTGCAGAGGGTCAACATCTCCCCATAGGAGGCCCGGGTACAAAAGGGACTCTCTTAAAGGGGCCTGACCCCTTATCTAATGCTGCTGATTGTCCTGCGGAGTATCCAGGACCACCTGCTAAGAGGCCCAGGCTGTCCGGTGAGAACGCCCTACCAGCTACAGAGGTTACCACCGCCAGCACAACAGCGCCCCCAAGAGCTACAGGTCAGTCCAGGAACAACAATACTTCAGCTGTCAGCAGTGAAGAAGTTACAGCTCCTGCGGTCATCATCATGCGCTCCACAGCGCCCCCAGCTACAGAAGGTCAGCCAGAGAAGTGCCTGTCTCCTTCCTTTGCTGAGATGCCCGCCGCCGCAGATGACCTCCCTGCTGTTCCAGCTCCAGCTTCTGGGTGTTCCATGTCAGCAGTTCCAGTGTCTACCACCAGATGTCTTCAGGTGACGGATTTCAACACTGCTTTCTTCACCCAGGCTGATGATGTCCCTGCTGCAGTTCCTGCTCCCATGCCTGCAGCCATTGCTCTTGAGCAGCGAAGATGCAGAGTAACCCCTGAAGGGCTGTAGCCCACTTCAGGTACTGTACTATGTACATATTGTATATTTATCTCCATTTTCCCCAAAGAGCCAGAGACTGTCCTGAGACTCTTACCCTTATTTATCTCAGTCAAGAGATTATACATTGTCCTGTGCTATGATAGCACCCCTTCCTCTGCCACAGCAGAAATTTCTTCAAAGGACTCTGTCCCTCTACACATAGAGGAGACCCTTTGCTTCTTCGTTGCACTTTTCCCCACATCAAGGGCTGTACCCAGAAGATGGACTTTGTTGGTAGAGACCTTCTGTGAGACTTTTGCCAGATACTCCAGGGAAAAGTTGCCATGTCTATTGACTATTATTTTGCACTTAATGCCTTCCTTTTTAGGTATGGACATTCTGTTTGCACTTTTTATGCCTTTTCTTTGCAGGAAAAGAGACATTTGCTACCGTGCTACCCTGAGTAGCCTATCTACTTCTGTAACGTTTGTAACGTTCAAGATGTGTACCCATTGGGCTGCTAAGCCAATGTGATTTTGCCAAATGTTTGCACACTGTCATATCTGCCAGTAGTCTGCATTAACCCTTTCATAGGCTTTTCAGGTTGTAGTGTGGCTGTGTCGGACCGTCTTTCTTGTAAAACACTGACCGCTACCTGATCCCTCAAACTGAGGTTTGCACGTGGGGGTAGTCCGTAAACTGCGGTTCCTACGGGGACCGGGGGTGTTACACAGTTAGCACCTGGATGCCACCCATACATGGGTAAGGATACCAGTCAGGAGGTACTTGTGTCGCATATGCTAACGCAATGCAGATAGACACCTTATATAATTGCCGCCAGGGAAGAAGCGTTGATAAAACAAATATACAGGCCTTGGTGCAAGGAGTGGATTACAGGACATGACACCACACCTTTCCTACTGTACAGTTCGGTTTAATGGCGTCAGCGACCAACTGTCATACAGCTACATATTTTTGTCTTAGTCCGACACCAACCCAGGTGCCTGTCTCCAGGACCATGGGCGGTTTGTCCCTACACCTCACATAGCCTGCACTTCCCAGAAGTGCCTTTAGCCCCCTCTGTGCCCCAAACCATCTGTAGTCGAGCCGAGGGCGGCTCTTTCAATTGCCCCCGGGGTATGCAACACCCTCGCCGATGCAATGGCGAGGTAGTGCTTGCGAATACGTCCCACCTGTAGGTAACACCACATTACACTACATGGTCCTTATAGGATCAAGGGGAAATTGCAGTGGTTAATCCTGCCTGGCAAGGCAGATGTTAATCTGTGATGTAATTATGTCAACCAATGTCTGTGTTACATCCTGTCTTTGTGCACTGAGAGTTAATGGAGGAGCAGCCACCACCTGCCAAGGGAGGTAATAAAACCCCCTGCAGTTGAATGTTCTGGGGTCTTAGAGAAAGTCTCTCTCAGGAGAGGAGGAGAGCATCTCTCCCAAAGGAGAGAATACTGTCGCTAGTCAGGCCCTCTGGGTCTGCAGGACCAGCAGAGTACGTTTAGTCTGAGCAGCAGCTCAGAGTCGCTCTAGCACACCAACCAGTGCAGGAAGAGCCTAGCCCCTGCCTGAAGTGGAAGATAAGATCTAGAGCTAGTGTAGTGAAGGACAGGGGTATCATCCTCTTCAAGGGTATACCTGTGAATGATGATCCTTACGACCGGGCTGAAGCCTCCCTAAGACCCACAGCTGCCTCACAGCCTGCCTCTATCACCAGCGGTGAACTACATCCTGGCTTTCCCTCCAAATACCTCTCTCATACTCCACCATCTTGTTAAGGCACGTGCTGATGTTCCTGTCGTTCCAATAAAGAACTGTAAGTGTTTCTGTTCACCTCTGCTCCGTCTGGTCCTCTGCTACTACCCCTGCCTCTCATCACCCACCGGCACCCGCCCTGTCCAGCACCCAAGACTTCCACTCGTGATATTAAGGGTTGCCCCAGGGAGATCCGCTATAGCCACCGCTCCCCTCATCTTTTCCTGCCAACACAACCCTGCTGAGACCTGCCAGGCTGTAGACACCCGCCGCGTTGCCCCCGTACCAAGCACCGTGACAATAGCTTATGCTTAGGCCGCCATACCCCGCCAGCCACTACCGGTAACCGCGGGCCCCGGCTGTCTCCAGGCCTCACCTCAAGGGCTAGGCCCCCGGTGGGGATGTTGCATGTGTATATTATAGCGATTAGTCAAATGTGTGGTGTATGTAGTAGTTTGTATTATGTGTTGTATAGTAAATCATGTGTCAGTATAAGTGACGTGTAATTCTAGAGTATGTGTCAGTAAGTGTTCGTATGTCGAGAGCAGTGTATGCATAATGTGTTGTATATGTAGAAGCTATGTGTCAGTATATGGTGTGTGGTATTTACATGGTAGTGTCAGTAATGTGTGGGTGTATGTAGAGCTCAATGGTCAGTATGTGTGAATATTTAGAGCATTGTTCCAGTATGTAGGTTATGTAGACATGTGTCTAATGTGTTTATATGTAGAGCATGTGTCAGTAGCGTGCGTGTTTTGAAGGGACGGGTCAGTTGTCAATGTCAATCGTTACAGGAAGCTCTGAATGGACTTACTGTATAGTTGAAGGCTCACATTGCTCAGGTAGTGTATGAGGGGAGAGCTGAAGGGTCTTCTGCACCCCTACTAAGTTCAAGGGGTCATATGGAACCTGATGTACCCACATTCAGTACAAACACGTTTTTATTAGTCCCTCTATGGGACACTTGACAGCATCATCAGGATTGCATCTTCATTGTTGCACCTGTAGATAGTGATGTATTGCAGGGATTAGATGCACCCGGTGCTACGTGATAACAGAATTGTAGATCTCATTTTGTGATATACATTGATTGCTGGGGGAGCTGTATATAGTGTTGCTGTGGGGGCTTTACTGTTGCTGGGGGGCTGTTTACGTACGGTGTTGCTGGGGGATCTGTTCACAGCTTAGCTGGGGGACTGTATTAGTTGTTGCTGGGTGAGCTGTAGATATATTTTTTGCTGGGTGAGCTTGTTCTAGGCATTGCTGGGGGAGCGTATACCGTATGTCTGGGGGAAGCTGTATAGGTGGTCCTGGGGGAGCTGTATACGGTGGTTTCTGGGGGAGCTGTATACATGATTGCTGGGAGAGCTGTATACAGTGGTGGCTAGGGGGAGCTGACTAGTGATTGCTGGGGGAGCTGTATATAGTGGTTGTGGGGGAGCTGTATACACTGATTGCTGGGGGAGCTGTATATAGTGGTTGCTGGGGGAGCGTTATATAGTGATTGCTGGGGGAGCTGTATATAGTGATTGCTGGGGGAGCTGTATATAGTGATTGCTGGGGGAGCTGTATATAGTGATTGCTGGGAGCTGTATATAGTGATTGCTGGGGAGCTGTATATAGTGATTGGTGGGGGAGCGTTATATAGTGATTGCTGGGGAGCTGTATATAGTGATTGCTGGGGGAGCAGTATATAGTGGTTGCTGGGGAGCTGTATAAAGTGATTGCTGGGGGAGCTGTATATAGTGATTGCTGGGGGGCCTCTATATTGTGATTGCTGGGGGAGCTGTATATAGTGATTGCTGGGAGCTGTATATTCTGATTGCTGGGAGCTGTATGCAGTGATTGCTGGAGGAGCAGTATATAGTGGTTGCTGGGGGAGCTGTATATACTGATTGCTGGGAGCTGTATAAAGTGGTTGATTGCTTGGGGGGAGGGGTATATTACTGTTCCATGTCTGTACTACATTCAATAGGGGGCCTTCACCGGATCTTGCGCCCAGGGGCCCCCAACAACCTAAATCCGGCCCTGGCTGTATGTATTTTGTACTACATGGCGGTACGCTGTATGCATTTTGCGTTGCTTTATTTTCACACCAAACCAATATGATGGATGTGGTCCTGGCACTCCCTGATACATTACATATATGGGGGGGGGCGTCTCTCTATGGCTCGCCCCGGGCAGCAGAAAGGCTTGGTTCGACCTTGTCCACAATAATCAATTTTTACAGCAAAGCAGCCAATAAGAATATAATTTTGCCCTGCTTGTCAGGAAAGGAGCATAACAAGTGTGGCAAAATAAAATTGGTGTTTTATCACCAATTTCATTACTATCATTGGGCTACAATTTAGACGAACAAAGGTGCTATCACTTGGTGGGCACACGTTGGCGCACGGGAAAGGAGGAGGGGGTGAGCGAGATATATGGTGCATGGCGCCATAATACGGGAGAAGATGGGACATGTCCTATCTTTTCCCGGGTATGGTACGGTGCCGCAAGTGTGCTGCACCGCAACGCTCCGTACCGCACCGTGCACCCTTTGCACATGTCCCAGGGGGGTCATACGGAGACCTATGTACCCACATGTCAGTAGACTTTTTTATTAGTCCCTCTATGGGACATGAACAGCAATCATCAGATGGCATCTTCATTATTATTCCCTGTAGTACTGATGTATTGCAGGGTATTATCACTGTCACCCTGTGCATAGGCTGATACAGGGATCGTAAGATCCAGCTATTTGGGTTTTTACTTTGGACAGTTCTGGGTTGCCATATCAACTATTGTCACCCATTAACAGCGGAATGGGGGGCTGATCTTGGGGGTACAATCCCCCAGGCGGCATTTGAATGAAGCAGACCACAGCATCTAACAGTTCAAGCACCTGCGATCATAGCTCACACTCAATGTGGGTGCTACACTGGGGTGTAAGCTGCTAGTAGCAAATGACACCCCGGCTTCCTGATACACCTCAGCTCCAGTGACGGATATATCCTTCTCTGAGCATCAATAGGTTATACACGAAGTAGAATGCTATCGGTTATTGGCTGCTTTCCTGTAAAAAAAAAATTGATTATTGGTGCACATGGGTGAAGCCAATCCTATTCGTTCCTTTCTGCTATGCACGACGGGTGCAAGCCATAAAAGATCCTCCTCCCCAGCATAATCATAATTGATGTCAGGAGTGTCGGACACATGCCACCAATCATAAGTTGTTTCGTGTTAAAAAAATAATCATACCACAAAAGGCGCATGACGTCGTATACCGCAAATGTAGGGCTACAAAATATACATCAGCCAGGGGCCCTGGATTTAGGTTGTTGGGACATGTGGTTCCCCTTGGTAGCGCAGTGTGCTGATGCAGGTGAGAGAGCCCCTATTGAATGTAACAGAACTAAGGGTGATTTGGCTATCAACAAGGGAATCTTCTTCCCGTCTCTTGTGACGAGCGCAAAGCTACTACTTAGTTGTGCCAGAGAGTTTTCAACAGGCCAGCAGCGGATGGTGAGGCTGATGATGGTGGCATATCACCACTGACCATCTGTGTGGACTCCTCAAAGTTACTCAGCACATGACAGATATCAGACATCACGTCCACTCCTCATGTAGACTTGAGGAAGTGACTGACACTGACTACCAGTTCTGGTGAATGGAAAGTTGACATCTGGCAGTTATACAAGCGCTCTGCGCTGCTGGTAAACTCTGGTAACAGGGTTCATGTTGAATCCACTCGTGGGGCACGATCGCCCAACAGTGGAGTGAGCTGTCCGGAGTTGGATGGGGCGGCGCTGCGCTGCCCTGAGGTTGGGCAGAATCGTGATGGACTTCTGAAAGGCGCACAGATGCGGCGCCCCTCGTGAGCAAATCAGACATTTGGGGTATGTCTTGAGGGGGGGAAAACGCGAACTAGAGGATTTAACAACATGGGCAGGCATGGCACATGTTCAGTCTGCCGAGTTGCAGAGCTGCCACCAGGTTACGGCCGTTGTCACACACCACAACCATTGACTGGCTTCAGGTAAGTGGTGCAAGCCACAGATCAGTCTGCGCCGTGATGCCAGTTAATAAATCTTGGGCGGTGTGCCTTTTTATCGCATAGATCGCTCATGCAGTTTGAGCACCGCTGCTGTCAGCTAGCGATGGCACTGATGCTGTGGCTAGATAGCTACCGATGAAGGCGCCATCACACGGTGGTAATTCAAGAGGAGGAAGAGGTGGAGGAGGCTTGTCGTGTGTACCTTTCCGGCCTTTGGTCCAGGACATTCCCCCGCCTGGGTGGGAGGAGGTGTGTATGTGATATCTGGCAATAGCAGGCCTGTTGGTAGACCGCTTTGGCTAACGATTGTTCCAGGCCGTACGCAATCCTCGGCGCTCGCGTTCCCGGGACGCTTTATTATGGACCATTGCCCCGGGGTCAGACTGACTGGTCGGTCACCCGCCTCTTCCTTTCATCCAAAGTTAACCAAATGTGCCGTCAGCGATATATAGTGGCCACTGACCGGCAGCACTCGTACGATGGTCAGGTGGACCTTGTCAGAAACGGCGGTTTGGCTGTTAGAGCGGTACGCGAGGATGTTCTCTGACATTCTCCTCTGTTGTGTTTGCTCCTCCCCCTTCTCTTTCGCTGCACCTACGTTGAAATCGGGACGGGGTGTATTGCAGTGATAATGGAAAAGTCCTTATGTGGGACGGTCCGGCTGGGGACTTTCTGTTACTGCTCCCGTTTCCCCCCCCCCCTTCTCCCTTTTCCCCGACTTTCACCCTTTTTTCTCCCATCGCAATTATCCGAGGGGCGGCCGCCGCCCTGAGGTTCGATAGGCCTCGGGCTCTACCAGCCTATAGGGCAGCATCTCCAGGCTAAGCACTTGGAGTGTGGAAGTTGAGCGGTGACGGGGGTTGCACTTGCTTCTTTCTTGCCCTTTTTGTGGTGTTGTCGTCGGGTTTTTCTGACGCTATACATCCGTTTGCGGTCCCGCGTGACGAGAGGTCGGGTTAGTGGATGCGAGAGATTGGCACACCGGTGGATGCGTTGTGGAGGAGTTGTGTGCCGGCGAAGATGGGCTTGTCTTACCGCTCTACTCGGGGCCACTGGGTCTGTTTGGTGGACCAGGTTCCTTCTCTCGGTCCTGTGCAAGCGTCCCCGGGGGGGCTCTCTCTGCGGTCGATTAGAAGACCTGGAAATTTGCATTGGGACACCCAGGATCGCGTAAGTGGTGTGCCCGGCCGGAGGTGGAGCGGTTCGTTGTTGGTGCATTGCGTGGGTTGTTTAGACATTAAGATGACTTCCGCAGCCAGTACTTGGCGCAATAACGTGCTATTATTTTGGTTCAGTTAAGCTTAGTTAGTGTGGAGAGAAGAGCCCACATTGCGTGGTTGTGTTTGGCATAAAGGTGCACACCACAGTGCGTTCGCGTCCACTCTGGGTTCTCTTTAAAGAACCTCCAGATGTCTTTTCCCACTGCACATAATGCGATTAGTGCCCTATTTTACGCCACGGGAGCTTGACTACGGGAACATTTGGCGATGTATGTAGTCCCAACACACGCATCTGCTGCTGACACCAGTTTTCGCTTCGCCTGCTTCTCTCACGCGTTGCAGCACCTCCCGCTATTCACCTATATCGACACCCCTGTACTATGGGTCTGTCCCTAACCACGCTAAGTGTGTTCCCTGCCTTCACTACGTGAGTTCTACGTAATCTGTCCCCTCCACAGCCAAGCTTGTGAACCCCGGTCACTTACTTATCTGTGCCCGAGGTTGTCTACCTCTTATACCCCAGCTTGCCGGTCTGTCCATCTCATCAATTCTCGATTCCTCACGTTCTGCTCCCCCCTCGGAATTCCTGCCTCCTCCCTGACAATAAGCTTCACACAATGGTCTGAAAAACGTTTCTCCTATGTCCCCGACACCTCTCGTAACCAACCTTCTTCCACTCCTGAATAATGTAATCATCACCCACAGACTGCGACTGGTTGGAAAACCATGGATGGAAAATAGCTCGCAGCAGCAGGACAAGTGGTTTGTGACTGTGGGAGGGTCCAGAAACACAGTTCCCAGAGTATGCCGGTTCCCAATGCCAAATTTGGTGGGGGGGCAGACTGGGGAGAAGGATGCTGCGGGGTGAGGAAAGGAGCCGGAGGAGTGCCGCATTTACCGGGGACCTGGGTGGACTTGCGTGAGAAGAATGACTGGATGGACAAAATGGCGTAGAAACATTGTCCGCAATCCACGACATCAACCTCTTCGCATGTTCTGGCCTCAAACAGTGTGATTCCACGAGTCCAGTAACTTGAGACATGATGTGATGAACAAAGGGAGTGTACCTCTGCGGGTTACCCGATCCCCCATCAGAGGTGGTGTCCACCCGACAGCGGGACCACGGCCTCTGACCCCTGGACACAACTGGACGCCCACGTCACGCCCTCGGTCGCTACCTAGCCTGCCCCGCGGTTAAACATTTTCCCCTATCCCAAATAAGTGTAAACTTGAAACAAAAAAATTTTTGTGTTATTTTTTTTATTTTTTTTATTTTTTTTAACAAAACGATGCTTATCCTATTCATGGCTAGTTTTAACCTACAGACAGCACCAGACGGGATTTTGTTGTGCTTGCAAGAGGACGTTTGGCTATAAAAAGATAAAAGAAACCCCCCCCCTCATAAAACATAAAAAAAAAAAAACAAGAATCAGCAGACGTGCGCTAATTCTAATCAAACCATAATAAAATGTCCCACTTCGGTGTTGGGAGGGGGACTATGCGGTCACTAAGAGCTAAACAACGGTCGCAGGTTTCCCCAGCAAAATCCTCACATTATGGTACTAGCCTGACAATACCAGTGCCAGCAAGCCCCCAGCCACAGCAAATAAAAAAAAAAAATAAGTATAACGTTATTGTTTAGCCCTAAAGAAGGGCGTGTTGGGTTCTTGTAGCATCACTCCGCCCTAACAGTAAGCAATGAACCCCCCTAACGCTTTCACTGACAGCAGCAGCTCTCTCACCTAGCGGCAGTCCAGAACAGAGATGACTCGACGCGCAGCAGGGACTAGTATTACAGGGTCACCATGATCCTGGCCAGCCCAACACTGTATCGACGTGTAAGGGGAACGTCATGATGGGTGGGAGTGCACGGTCTCTTTGGCTTGTGATGGCTCGTTTCTGGCCGCCAAAAAAGCAAAAACGGCGGGAGGATGACATTTTCCAAGCGGGCGAAGTCATCGTCGAAGAACAGAACAGTTCGAGTACGCTAATGCTGAACGGCAGCATCAAGCTGGACGAGTATGTTCGTCATCTTAATAGGAATGAATCTGGTGTATAAAAAAGTCTTCTTTATTGTATCAATAGAAAATGTACAAAAGGTGTGGTGTGAAACAAAATACCAAGCGATTCCACATAGCTTGCCTTACTATGGCCTGAAAAAATCCATCCCTTCCCCCTCTTATTACATCTGTTGTGCAAAAATGTTTTTTAGTTTGCCACCCTTGTTATTAGCTCCTTTCTGACAAGCAGGGCAAACAAATGCTATTATTATTGGCTGCTTTGCTGTAAAAATTTATTATGTGCACAGAAGTGAACCCAGCATCTTCTGTGCCGGGGCGGAGCATAGGAAGACGCCCCCCTCATTACTATAATGTATCAGGAGTGCCAGGACAACATCCATCATATTGGTTGGGTGAAAATAAAGCAACGCAAAAGCGATACAGCGTAACCACCATGTAGTTAACAAAGTACATAAAGCCAGGGCGGAATTTAGGTGTTGAGGGCCACCTGGGCGCAAGATCTGGTGGCCATGAGAGACCATACGTATATCCTCCCAGACCATAATCGCATCAGATTAACCGCATATTACACCAGCAATCACATGGCAAGATCACTTTTACATCCTGCACTATAACTCCCAAAATCACTTAAAACTCTCCACCGTCCATAGCTCAAGCTCACTTACACTTCATTACAATTTAACCACCGCAATACTGTATACGCTACCCGCAATCAGTATATACAAGCTCCGGAGCAACCACTAATATACAAGCTCCCCCAGCATCACAATCCAGAGCCCCCCAAGCAATCACCTATAAGAGCTCCCCTCAGCAATCACTATTACAGCTCACCAAGCAATCACGTATAAGTACAGTCAGTTCGCCCAGCAACCACTTACTACAGCCGCCCATACACAATACACTCACATAACAGCTCCAGCGCAACACTAATAAAGCTCCCGGAGCAATCCAAATAGCCTCCCGACAATACGAGCCCCCCAAGCAACCCCGAGCAACACTATTACAGCTCCCCAGCAATCAGTATATACCAGCTCCCCCAGAATCTATCATTAACAGATCCCCCAGCCATCACTGCATCAGCTCCCTAAACATCCCCAGAACTTAAGCGCCGCCAAACTATATACAGGCATCCCCAGCAACACTCATAATACAGCTCCCCCACAACCACTAATATCACAGCTCACCAGCAACCACTATAGTACCGCTTCCCCCAGCAACCACTATATAAGCTCCCCACACACCACTATAGAACAGCTCCCCCACAACCACTATATTACAGAGCTCCCCCAGCAACCAACTATATACAGCTCCCCCCAGCAACCATATATACAGCTCCACCAGCAACCACTATATACGCTACCCTCCGCAGCAACCACTATATACAGCTTCCCCCAGCAATATATAGTACAGCATCACCCCAGCAACCACTATATACAGCTCACCCAAGCAGCCACTATATTCAGTCTTCCCCAGCAACCACTTAACAGTCCCAGCAACTCACTGTCATCAGCTCCCCAAGCAATCACTGCATACAGCTCCACACAACCACATATACAGATCCCCCAGCAACCACTAATAAGTCCCCAGCAACACTAGTATACAGCTCCCCCCGCAACCACATATGCAAGCTCCCCCTTTCCACCCCAAAACACTATAAACAGCTCCCCCAGCAACCACTATAACAGCTCCCCCAAAAACCCAACAACCAATAACCCCAGCTCCCCAGCAACACTATATACAAGCTCCCCCAGCAACCACTATATACAGCTCCCCAGCAACCACTAGATATACAGTCCCCCCACAACCACTATATACAGCTCCCCCAGCAACTATACAGCTCCCCCAGCCACCACTATATACAGCTCTCCTGCACCACCTATATACAGCTCCCCACAATACACCCATAGCTCAAATAACTGTATACACACACAAGAGGATCTTACAATCTCTGTATCCAGCCTATTGCAACAGGGTATGACAGTGATAATACCCAGCAAACATTCAGTACTACAGGGAATATAATTAATGAAGAACATTGTGATTGTGTTCAGTCCCATAGAGGGACTAAAAAAAAGTTACTGACATGGGGTATATAGGTCATCCGTATACCCCCTGAACTTATAGTGGGTGCAGAAGACCACTTCAGCCTACACCTATTACACACCTGAGGCAATCTGATCCTTCAACCAACAGTAAGCACTTCAGGTTGCTGTTTACTAGTTTCCATGACAACTTACCAGCTCCCTAACATACATACACATACGAACACATAACTGTAATACATACCCTTATGGACACATACTGTACACACACACAATTTACTGACAAAGATCTACATTACACAAATTACTGACAACATGCTTACATTACATACACATTACTGACCATACTCTACATACACACACATTAAGAACTACATACACAAGGACACATAGATTACTATACATAAACAAGTAATGACAATATATCTACATACAACACACAGCTTTACTGCTACAGACACACTTATGCCCTGTCACATTTACACACACAGAATCAGACACATATACTCTACATACATACACATTAATGACACATATACTCTACATACATACACATTACTGACACATACTGTATATCCTCACTCCTCCTCCCCTCACCTCAGTTCTGTCTGCTAGAGGAGCCACTTTCCTGGTACACGTGGCCCAATATTGATGGCTACCTCCTGCTCCTTTCTGCGGGAGGGGGGATGAGTCATATCAATGCGTCAGCCGGCCTCACTCACCCAGCAGCAGCTTGTGTGATAACACGTTGAAACACGTCTAGCAAACGTGTATGTCTGTGTGCATGAGCCCTGAGGTCACATAGGACTGGCTAAATGGTGGAGGTCAGCCCAGAAGTCATCATAGGACTATCCTTCTCCTCATGAAACACGAAAGGCTACACCAGGTGCCCCAAAAATAAACCACAGTGTCAAGAAAAACGTCTACATGGTCACCTGATAAATCTGGTAGCCTTTATAAAATATTCAATATTGCACATTTTTTCCCAAAAAAATTTGAATTGTTATTGTGTTCAATAAAGCAGTGAGTGAGGCCGTCACTTTATACATATGTAGATATATAGTCAGACAATATTGGCAGCATTCAAGGGTTAATCCATCAGAATCCTGAGTGTGACCTCATCGCTGCGCGATGCACAATTCCCACTTATGATAAATTGCCTCGAATCAGAAGGGCAGGCAATGGGGTGGGACGTCGAGACGCGAAGAACCGTGGATCTATGGACCCCGGGACGCATGGACCCCGACGCATGGACCCCGGACGCATGGACCCGGACGATGGACCCCCGGACGATGACCCTGACGCATGGACCCCCGGAAGCATGAACCCCAGGACGTATGGACCCTGGACGCATGGATCCCGGACGCAGGACCCCGGGCAGGGACCCTAGCTGGGATCGGAAACATGGGGACAGATAGTGATTGGCAGTAACCTCTACGCCCAGAGAAGGCGATCCTTCAGCCATGGGTTCCTAGAGGTTTCCTCAAAGGGGGTTTTTCCTCTCCGAGTGCTGAAGGAGTGTGACTTAGTGAGTCGAGGGTCTGCCATGGGGGGTATAAAATAAATATAGTTATTAGTTCCCAATTACTTTGTCTTTTGTCTATTATTGGGGGCTTTTTGGTTTAATTCATTCTTGGGGTTTCTTGGGCAGGTGAATACAAGGTCTGTGCACATCACGTTCTGACAGGGTATCATGGGAACATAGGGCAGTATCTGCCCCTATAGATGTATCTGCCCCAGTGGTTGCCCTTTGTGTAGCACAGGTATCACGTGTACAAACATCCCCAGGGTAACATAACATATGCCAGAAACTGTCCTGGTTACCCATAGAACCAATCACAGCAAGCTCCTGAAAGCTTTCTCTTACAAGGAAAGCTGCTCGTGATGGTTCCATTGTGACATACAGTAAAAGAATTTCTCACGAACGCAAATAAGATGACAACAAAACACTTCATTAACTAAGAAAGGAGCATAACAAGTGTGGCAAAATAAAATAACATTTTTGCACAGCAGATGTAATAAGAGGGGGAAGGAGATGGATTTTGTCCAGAGCCAATGAGTAAGGCAAGCTATGTGGAAACGTGTTGGTAATTTTGTTTCACCCCTTGTTGTACATTTTAAATTGGATACAATAAAGAAGATCTGTTTTATCACCAATTTCATTACTATCATTGGGCTACAATTTAGACGAACAAAGGTGCTATCACTTGGCGGGCACACGTTGGCGCACGGGAAAGGAGGAGGGGGTGAGCGAGATATATGGTGCATGGCGCCCTAATACGGGAAAAGATGGGACATGTCCTATCTTTTCCCGGGTATGGTACGGTGCCGCAAGTGTGCTGCACTGTAACGCTCCGTACCGCACCGTGCACCCTTTGCACATGTCCCAGGGGGGTCATACGGAGACCTATATACCCACATGTCAGTAGACTTTTTTATTAGTCCCTCTATGGGATATGAACAGCAATCATCAGATGGTATCTTCATTATAATTCCCTGTAGTACTGATGTTTTGCAGGGTATTATCACTGTCACCCTGTGCATAGGCTGATACAGAGATTGTAAGATCCATCTATTTGGGTTTTGACTTTGGACAGTTCTGGGTTGCCATATCAACTATTGTCACCCATCAACAGCGGAATGGGGGATTGATCTTGGGGGTACAATCCCCCAGGCGGTATTTGAATGAAGCAGACCACGGCATCTAACAGGTCAAACACCTGCGATCAGAGCTCACACTCAATGTGGGTGCTACACTGGGGTGTCACCTGTTAGTAGCAAATGACACCCCGGCTTCCTGATACCGGCTCAGCTCCGGTGACGGATATATCCTTCTCTGAGCATCAATAGGTTAATGAAGTGTTTTGTTGTCATCTTATTTGCTTCTTGAGGAAATTACTTTTACTGCATGTCAATTGGCAACCAATCACAGAGCAGCTTTCAGTGTAAGAGAAAGCTTTCAGGAAGCTGTGCTGTGATTGGTTGCTATGGGTAACCAGGACAGTTCTGGCATATGTTATGTTACCCTGGGGATGTGTGTACACGTGATACCTGTGCAGTACATAAGGGGAAAACACTGGGGCAGATACATCTATAGGGGCAGATACTGCACTATGTCCCCTGATGACCCTGTGAGATGTGATGTGCACAGACCTTGTATTCACC